>CANXYC012297863.1:0-12483 GCA_948193065.1 Aleurites moluccanus
CTCTAGGCCTAAAAATTAGGTCATATAACATGCATAAATACAAATTCCATGCATTCACATATCATATTAACACATCATAAAGAAAGGAAAATAATTTCCCTAAAGGTCCCTATAAGGGTTTAGGCTAAGGTGTTACACTTCTGTTGACCGGACTTTGAATTTCTCGGCAGTGTTCCCGACATCGCCGCTTTCTCGAAAAGTAACTAGTTGGCTTTCTAACTGTTTCTCTAAAATTATTTCCCATAATTTCAAGACTTTTGAACCACATGCTGAGAATTAAATCATGCATTTGAGTTAGGAATTTATAGGGTAATACATTTTTGCCTTGGCCTATTACTTCATATTCCATAGGCCTACCGTAATGCCATCGTCGCCAGCGACATTGGCATGTCAATTGGCCTACCAATTTCCTTTGCCGAACTAACCTTTGTTCCATACCTTTGTTGTTTACCATAACCCTTATCTTTTATTATATATTGTATATTGCAATGCCTTTGATTCAAATGTCATTTGATTTGAAAGATATTGAGTTTAATGCCATTAATGATACCACTGTTGCAAAATGGTGTCTATTGATAGGTGTTCATTTGTATTAACCTAAATGTGGTTTGACAGAGCTGCCGATCCGACAGGGTAGTGGGTACATACTATCGGCAATGTGCACATTGATATTGATGCCCTAGCTGGGAAGGGTTATTGGTCCCGGCCATAGGACCTGATCAGTCTTATGCTTACTTGTTATGTGATCGACTATGTGATTACACATAGTCTACGAGTTACAAGGCCCTATATCTGTCTTACCATATGATTCCATGCCTTTGATATGACCATTGATATTCCTATCAATTTTTTATAATGATTCTGTAAACCAACATGATTGATACTATACCATTGTTCCTTTATCATTATATATCATTGTTTCATCCTATTTGACTTACGATACATATAGATTCACTGTGTATCTTATATACTCACCTTTTCCTTATTTAACCATTTCAGGAGAGGAGTAGATTGCAAAATCCTGTCGTCTGTCATCCGAGGATTTTTGCTGCTATCATTTGATGTATATATTCTAAATTCTGTATTTTGATGTTCATATTCTAGCTGCTCCATGGGGTATGTAGGAGATAGTTAGGATATGAACATTTATAAGTATGTGATGATATTATGAGATATGTGATGATCATATGGTATGATATATTGACTATTACAGCCAATTGCACTAAATTGCAGTAAGAATTACAGAATAACAGAATGAATGGTAACTAAGTAAAATGGATAATTAATTAAGGTTTATAGATTATGCATGTGATACTGGATTCTATAGGTGCCAGTCGCCATTGGCATCTTCCGCATTCTAGGACCGTCGCAATCTAGAAATGGGTTGTGACATTGATTAATTAGAGTTTTTAATTAATCTAAGTTCTTATCAAATTGACACTAAATTAGATTTAATTGTATGTGTAGCATCTAAAGGGGATGACAAAGAGGTTCACAATCACCTCTTTTGTCTTTGTTGAGTAGAGACAGAAGATTGATTTTGGATTTTTGCTTTTAGAGATGAGTAATATACATACTATTTTACTTGGCATTACCTTAAAAATCTAATTGTTGAAATTACCATGAATGATCCATGATTATTTCTATACTTTCTATGAATCCAAATGAACCCCTTTTAATTGAATTTGCATTATTAGCCAAATGTCTTATTAATCGACACCTTGAAAGTACTTAAGAAATTCTTTGATTCCTAATATTTAGCACTATATATATAGTATTAATGAAATGACAAAAGTTTTAATGACATTGTGCACAATGGTTTAATGATCCTAGCTAGGAGGGGGTTAAGGTCCTAGCCATGCAGTCTGATCAGCCGTATGAGTAAATAGCATGCTACCGGATTGTAGCCTCTACTTAAATGATCAATAATGATTTTGTCATTTTATGATGATATGATATGTTATGTATCTTAATACCAATGTGAAACCAAACCTATATATTAAATGGCCTTAATTTTATGAATCTTTTATTTGATTAATGATCTCATTATTATTAAATTATGCTACCATTATCTTCCTTGTGAGAGATTCCTCACCTAGTCTCATAAGTAAGATAATATGTGTATTACTCACTGAGATTAAATTCTCACCTCTCGTAGTTCAATGTTTCAGGTCCGTAGTAGATAATGGTGGTTCTACCCCATTTCCTCCTTCGAAGCTTAGAACCGGCAGTATCTATGTAACTGCCTCTACTTTGAAGATATTGCATTTTTAGTTAATCTATAGTTGCTCCATGATTATGATAGTATTATAAAACATGTATAAGTATTATGTTGTGACCCGATGAATATTAGTAATAAATATTTGCACTTTAATTAATTAATTCATAATTTATTGATAACAGTTTATTAATTAAAGTACAAAAATGTGATATGAAAATGGAGTCGAGGATATAAGGTGGAATTTTAGAAGTGTTGATTTCCTTGCATGTTGTGTAAATTGTAAAAATTAAGTAAGTCAATAACTTGGGATGTTATATTTACAAAGGAAACTATGGCGATTTTTTTAAAAAAATTTGCATAAATAATTTTTAAGTGGTTAAGTTATGAATTAAGAAGGTTTCTACGGGAATCGGTAGCCTTAAGCTAACCCTTTCCCTAGGATTGTCATATCCTGAAGTAGGGATGTGACAAAGTTGGTATCAAAACATAAGTAATTAAATAAAACAACGATCATTAAAAATAAGTCAATCATGGAGCATAGGATTCTTCCTTATCGTCATTTGATGTTATTCGTTATATATGCTATTCCGCGTTCCATAACTTAATGATATGGTTTCTGTTTTTAGGGAATATGTCGCCTAGACGTCGTGGAGCGGAATTCGTACCTGTTAGGTGGGGATGACCTAGCTGAGTTAGAAAAGAGGAGGCGGTCAAATATTGCTCCTAATAGGGAGGAGGTTGTTGAGCCACCGTAGGCTATAAGAAGAATAAATGAAGAGAGGTTGGCAGAACATGTGGAATTTCTTATTAGAGAAAATCAAGAATTGAGGAGGGAAATGGAAGAATTGAGAAAAGCCAGGCATGAGCCACCTCAAGTAGTGATTCCACCACCAGCACCTGCTCCTCCACCTATTCATGTTCCGCCACCAGTTCCTCAGGGCGGTTTGGTTCCTCGACAGGCAGCTAGAATAGTGATTGATGATGAGGGAGTTAAAGCGTTTACTTTTCTCAAAATGGGTCTGCCAGAATTCAGAGGTGAGCATGGTGATGAACCTAGTGAATTTCTAGAAGAAGTTGAGAAGGTTATTAGAATATTGCCATGTTCTGATGCTAGGGCCATTGAATTGGTGGGTTTATTATTAAAGAGAAATGCTTGGTCATGGTTCGAGTAGCATGTTGAAGAACGATTGTATAGTGATAATCCACCTACCTAGGAACAGTTTAAGCAGATGATGATAGATGAATTCTTAACTGAGGGAGAGAAGGAGAAAAGATTGATGCAGTTTGATCAATTAAAGGAAGGAAGCATGAGTGTTGTAGAATATGCTAAAGAATTCGTCAGAGTGGCGCAGCGGAAGTGTGGTGGGCCCATAACACCCAAGTCCCTGCAGATTTATTACTAGAGCCTGTTTGAGATATGGACAGCAGGGTCATTACATCAGAGATTGTCCATTTACTCAGGGGCAGCAGGCAGCACCCATAATATCTCAGCCTACAGTTCAACAGAGTCAAAATAACAATAGAGGCTTTGGAGCAGAGGCAGAGACCAGAGTTCGACTTAAGATGCACATCAGTCAGCAGCTAGTAGAGGTCAGGGTAGAGCACTTGCTCTGAATGAACAGGAAGCCCAGACTTCTAATACTACTGTGGCATGTATGATTTTAATTCAGAATATGCGAGCAAATGTTTTATTTGACTCGGGTGCTACATACTCATTTGTATCACTTGCATTTGTTGGAAAACTGGGTAAGTGTAGGAAAAAAATGAATATACTCTTAGAGATTTCTACACCTCTAGGTGAAACCACTGATGTAGAATACTTATATGATTCATGCTCAGTTGAAATAGAGGGTAGAATACTCTTAGCAGATTTAATTGAACTGCCAGTTTTGGAAATTGATGTGGTGTTAGGGAAGGATGGGTTATCCACTCACTATGCTATAATTGATTGTCAGGGAAAAGGGGTGGAATTCAAACCTATGGGTCAAGACAACTTTGTATTTCAGGGTGACAAAGGTAGTGTGATGACAAGACTGATATCTATTATTAGTGCAAGACAACTTATGAGGAAGGGATGTCAGGGATTCTTTGCCAATGTGGTTGATACACGGGTCACCTCTAATGGAGTTGATCAAATTCCTGTAGTAAATGAATTTCCTGATGTGTTTCCTGAGGATTTACCAGAAATACCTCCTAATTGGGAAATAGAATTTGAGATCGAAGTGTACCCCGGAACTAATCCAATATCCATTCCTTCTTACCGAATTTCTCCTGCAGAATTAAAAGAGTTGAAAGTACAACTGCAAGAATTGTTTGATAAAAGGTTTATAAGACCCAATAGTTTACCATGGGGAGCTCCAGTGTTATTTGTGAAGAAAAAAGATGGGACTCTCCCAATGTGTATTGATTGCAAACAATTGAATAAGATGACTGTTAAGAATAAATATCCTTTACCCAGGATAGATGATTTATTTGATCAGTTACAAGGAGCTAGTCATTTCTCCAAAATTGATCTCAGGTAGGGTTACCATCAATTGAAGGTCAGAAAAGAAGATGTGCCAAAAATAGCTTTTAGAACCCGATATTGTCATTATGAATTTTTAGTTTTGCCATTCGGTCTTACTAATGCACCTGCAGCCTTTATAGATTTGATGAATAGAGTATTCAGGCCTTTCTTAGATAAGTTTGTCATTATATTTATTGATGACATACTTGTATACTCAATAATTCAAGAAGAGTATGAAGAGCATTTGAGAATTATACTGCAAATATTGAGGGAACATATGCTATATGCCAATCTATCGAAGTGTGAATTTTGGCTAACTGAAGTATGTTTCTTGGGGCATGTTATTACTAAAGATGGCATAAAAGTATATCCGAAGAAAGTTGAAGCAGTAACGGATTAGCCCTGACCCACCAGTGTAACTGAAGTAAGAAGTTTTCTTGGTATGGCAGGTTATTATCGAAGGTTTGTTAAAAATTTCTCTAAGATAGCCTTGCCATTGACCAAGTTAATAAGAAAGTAGGTTAAATTTTAGTGGGACGATTCTTGTGAAGAAAGTTTTCAGAAACTTAAAAAATGTCTCACTACTACTTCAGTACTTTCTTTGCCATCTGGATCTGGTGGATTTGCAGTATATTGTGATGCTTCAAGGGTCGGACTTGGATGTGTGCTTATGCAAAATGGGAGAGTGATAGCTTATACATCTAGACAATTAAAGAGGCATGAATTGAATTATCCCACCCATAATCTCGAAATGACGACTGTAGTCTTTGCCTTGAAGATTTGGAGGCATTATCTTTATAGTGAAAGATGTGAGATTTTCACTGATCACAAAAGTCTCCAATACATTCTACAATAGAAAGATCTTAATCTGAGGCAAATACGGTGGATGGAATTGGTAAAGGATTATGACTATCAAATTCTCTATCATCCTGGGAAGGCAAATATGGTAGCTGATGCACTAAGTAGAAAATCTATGGGAAGTCTATCACATATTGCTATTCATCGGAGGCCCTTGATTAGGGAGATGAAAGAATTAGTTGATATGGGAATTCAGTTGGAGATTTCTAAATCTCGAGCTTTGTTTGCTCAGTTTCAAGTGAGACCTAAGCTAATTGATGAAATTAGAGTCTCACAGGATAAGGATTTGCAGTTGCTCAAGCTTAAGGAAGATGTGAAAGCTGGAAAGACTTCTGAGTTTTGATTGGATGATGGTGTATTGAAAATGGGCCAACAGTTGTGTGTACCTGATGTTGATGGACTCATAGAAAAGATTTTGAAAGAAATTCATTTTGCACGTTACAGTGTTCATCCGGGGGCAACAAAATGTATCATGATGTAAAGAGTTGTTATTGGTGGCCGAGTATGAAGCAACAGATAGCCAAGTTTGTATCTACTTATCTGTCTTGTTAGCAAGTAAAATTTGAGCACCAGAAACCTTATGGGTTGCTTCAGGAGATAAAGTTGCCTGAATGGAAATGGGAACATATTACAATGGATTTCGTGTTTGGTTGTCGAGGACTTCAAAAGGTTATGACTCTATTTGGGTAATTGTAGATCAGCTTACGAAGTCAGCCCATTTTCTTGAAGTTAAATCCACTTATTCAGCGGCTTAGTATGCTCAGTTGTATGTAGATAAGATTATGAGATTGCATGGTGTACCAAAATCCATTATATCAGATCGGGGTACTCAGTTTACATCTCAATTTTAGCAGAAGATTCGAGAGGCTTTAGGTACACAACTGAATTTCAGTACTGATTTCCACCTTTAAACTAATGGGCAATATGAAAGAACCATTCAGTCACTGGAAGATATACTTCATTTATGTGTTCTTAACTTTGGAGGCAGTTAGGATCAATACCTACCTTTGGTGGAGTTTGCTTATAATAACAGTTATCAATCCACTATTGGTATGGCACCATACGAAGCATTGTATAGAAGAAAATGTAGATCTCCAATATGTTGGGTGAAACCTGGGGATAAACATATCGAAGACCCAAATTTGATCAAAGTAACTATGGAGAAAGTGCCGACTATTAGAGAAAGAATGAAGACAACTTTTAGTCAGCAAAAGAGTTATACGGATCCAAAGCGAAGAGATTTACAGTTAGCTATCGGTGACCATGTGTTCCTAAAAATTTCCCCAATGAAAGGAGCCATGTGATTTGGCAAAAAGGGAAAGTTTTCACCAAGGTATTTGGGAACATTTGAGATACTAGATAAAGTGAGGAATGTATCTTATCGCTTAGCTCTTCCTTCGAGCTTAAACCATGCTCATCCAGTATTTCACATATCCATGCTGCGGAAGTACTTGTCAGATCCGTCCTATGTGCTCCAACCATAAGTTATCGAAGTAGATGAGGACTTATAATATGAAGAAGTGCTAGTCATAATAGTAGATAGATAAGTAAAGAAGCTGAAGAATAAAGAAATTCCTATGGTGAAGGTGCAATGGAGAAACCATAGTATTGAGGAGTGCACATGGGAAAATGAAGCCGATATGCGATGGAGGTACCCACAGCTGTTTAAATGCTAAGGTTAGTAATTTAAAATTTGAGGATGAATTTTTCTAAAGAGGGTAGAATGTAATAACCCTAACCGAAATTTAAAACGATTTAAGCGTGGTTACGAGAAATGAACATCGATAGACAATTTTTCATAAATTCTAGAGAATATATTATTTAGAATTGATTATAGATAACTTAAATTGGGTAGTATGGCAGCCTAAAAATATAATTGGGAGATTAAATAGAATTAGAAAGAGTGTTAATTAATAAAATTAATTAAAAGACTTAAAAGGAAAACTTAGAAAACCTAGGTTTAAACACCCTTCAGTATTCGATTTTTAATAAATTCTAAAGCAATCTTTTGTCCAGTTTTTTTTCACATATCTAATAAATAATGGATGAGTTAAAAATACAATTTAGAGAAATTGATAAAATTTAAATGTTTAAATAGAGAAGTAAAAAAGATAGAAGAATAAAAAGAATAAAATGGCAATTTTATAAATTTTGAGAAAATGGTCAAAATTTGACCAATAATTAAAATACTTAAAAATAAATAATGCTAAAATGGGCTAGGTAGATGGCCAAGTGGAGGGATCTCCACCAAATTAATTTATTTTATTTTATCCAAAATAATAAGACACAGTCAATGGTAGATTAATTTTCTTTTCATTTTTTGTTCAAATTTTATTTTCTTAAATTCTAATTGGTTATTAATTTTTATAAATAAATAATTAGAAACAATTATCACCATCTTATTCTTCCTCTTCGCTTGGATGAAAATCCTATCATAAAATTCTCCAAAATTTTGTTTCACCATACACAGCTCAAATCACTCTCAAACTTCATCCAATCTTCACATCATCACCTTCAAAGCTCTCTTCTTCATCAAAATTGGTGGACAGATGAGGAAATTCTTCAAAGGGATTCAAGAGGTAAAATATTTAACTAGTTCTATAATATGATTTAATGAGTTTTAATGTTAATTTGGAGGTTTAATTAGTGAAAGAAAGTAGGATTAGAAGTAAATCTTTAGAAATTCAGAATTTGCTGTGACTTTATAGAATATTTGGGCTGAGTTTTTATATCCATATATTTCGAATTTAAAGATTATTAAAACATGAAAGTTGTATCATTATATGTCTATATTAATTGTCTTTAAGGAAGTTTTATCAAATTCTTACTGTGTTGAGATATATAGACCATTGAGTATGGTTGATTCGGATTACAGTTTATGCTGAGAGACCCTACTGAATTTTGCAATTTTGAAGATATTAATATCTGATTCAGGGGAAACTCAAAACATAAAAAATATTTTTCTATATCTTAGATAAAATTTCGTGAAAACATAACTGCCTTTTAATGCATAAATAATGAGTTAAAATCAAAATAGTATAGGTTGCTCGCATAGGAATTGCAAGGTAGATTACAGGATGTAGGACTGAATTTGAAATTCAACTATAAATTGTATAGAACTTAGAAAAATATGATTTTTGTATATATTAGAGCCTGAGATGTATAGTTTAATTAGAAAAAATAATTAGAGCAACTAGATAAGTATATAGGGAGATATGTCTAAGAGAACCAAGACTGCCAGTAGGATGAAAGTTGAAAGTAACCCTAAGAATTAGGAATTTTAGGGAAATTGATTAATTATAGTTTTTAATTAATGTAAGTTCTTATCAAATTGACACTAAATTAGATTTAATTGTATGTGTAGCATCTAAAGGGGATGATAAATAGGTTCATGATCACCTTTTTTGTCTTTGTTGAGTACAGACGGAAGATCGATTTTGGATTTTTGCTTTTAAAGGTGAGTAATATACATACTATTTTACTTGGCATTGCCTTAAAAATCTAATTGTTGAAATTGCCATGAAATTTCATTGTTGATCGAAAGCCCTGATTGAATGATCCATGATTATTTTTATTCTTTCTATGAATTCAAATGAACCCCTTTTAATTGAATTTGCATTATTAGCCAAATGTCTTGTTAATCGACAACTTGAAAGTGCTTAAGAAATTCTTTAATACCTAATGATTAAGCACTATATATATAGCATTAATGAAATGACAGAAGTTTTAATGACATTGTGAATAATGGTTTAATGATCCTAGCTAAGAGGGGGATAAGGTCTTAGCCATGCAGTCTGATCAACCGTATGAGTAAATAGCATGCTACCGGATTGTAGCCTCTGCTTAAATGATCAATAATGATTCTGTCATTTTATGATGATATGATATGTTATGTATCTTAATGCCAATGTGATACCAAACCTACATATTAAATGACCTTAATTTTATGAATCTTTTATTTGATTAATGATATCATTATTATTAAATTATGCTACCATTATCTTCCTTGTGAGAGATTCCTCACCTAGTCTCACAAGTAAGATAATATGTGTATTACTCACTGAGATTAAATTCTCACCTCTCGTAGTTCAATGTTTCAGGTCCGTAGTAGATAGTGGTGGTTCCACTAAAAACTTATGCTACCATTATCTTCCTTTTGAGAGATTCCTCACATAGTCTCACAAGTAAGATAATATGTGTATTACTCACTGAGATTAAATTCTCACCTCTCGTGGTTCAATGTTTCAGGTCCGTAGTAGATAGTGGTGGTTCTAACCCATTTTCTCCTTCCAAGCTTGGAACCGGCAGTATCTATGTAACTGCCTCTACTTTGAAGATATTATTTTTTTAGTTAATCTATAATTGCTCCATGATTATAATAGTATTATAAAACATGTATAAGTATTATGTTGTGACCCAATGAATATTAGTAATAAATATTTGCACTTTAATTAATTAATTCATAATTTATTGATAATGGTTTATTAATTGAAGTACAAAAACATGATATGAAAATGGAGTCGAGGATATAAGGCGGAATTTTAGAAGTACTGATTTCTTTGCATGTTATGTAAATTGTAAAAATTAAGTAAGTCGATAACTTGGGATGTTATATTTACAAAGGAAACTATGGTGAAACTTTCTTAAAAATTTGCATAAATAATTTTAAAGTCGTTAAGTTATGAATTAAGAAGGTTTCTATAGGAATCGGTACCCTTAAGATAACCCTTTCACTAGTGTAACACCTCACCTAACCTGAACCATAGAAGGGGAACTTAGGGGGAATTTTTTCTTTAATTTGAACTTGAGAATGTTATATGTTTATGCATGAAATTGATAGATATTCATGTTATATGAAGTGATTGCATGCATAAAAGAGGTTTAAAGGCTGTTAGAACAAAATCAGGTAAATTTGAGTTTTTGATGAACTGGGAGCAAAATGGTCATTTCACACCCCCTCGAGTTTTTATGGAATAAATAACATATTTGAAGGTAAAAAAGAATATTATGACATGAAAATGATGATATTATGTTTAAATGAATAATAGTTGGAGAATTAAACCTGATAGAAAATAATCCCGAGCAAAGCTGCTTGATTTGGAATTTCAATTGAACTAGGGGTAGTTTAGTCTTTTCCTATGCATTATGGACTTATATAGTGTGTGAAAACCTATGGAATCCTTGTAGGCTCATCTAAATCTAACCATTGGATGAAAAGATAAAGAAATGGATGGTTCGATAGCTAGGTTTCACCATTTGTACCACAAACTCAAAACATAGGATTGCACCATTGATATTTAAAGTTGATTTTTCCCACCTCTTCATCATTCTTCATCATCTTCATCAAAACACTAACCAAAACTTTCTCTTTCCTCTCCACCATGTTTCGGCCACCATTGATCTTCACCTAAACTTGTTATTTTCTTTCATTTTTTGATGAAAACATGTTAATTCCATCATCCTAAACACAATTATATCCATAGATTTAAAGGAAAAACAAGAAAAAGTAACAAATCAATCCTTTGAAGTTTTTGAAGAACTATTTGGAAAGTAAGTGATTTTGGAATTCTTTTGGTTCAATTATGGTCTTAAGATGTTATTTGATGTTAATTAGTAACAAAAACATGTTTTGGTTGGAAGAAAAATCAAAAGTTGGAATGAAACCCTAATAGGAAGAACTATGAATCAAAGTGTTGTTTTGATGGATTTTTTATTCAAATGATGTTTATTTGATGTGTTTAGCATGAATTAGTGGTTAAATGATTGAAACAAATTCATTTGAATGGAAAACCAAAGTGGCCGAACCATATGTACTTGAATAATGGATTTGTACTTTGTTGTTTTATAGGTTTAAATGATGGAATGAGTTGAATTTGATGTGTATGTAATGAATTAATGGATGAATGATGGGAAGAAATTCATTTGGAAGAAAACTCATTTTGGCCGAATGTGATAATGATGAATGGTGTTTAGTGCTTTGATGTTTAATAGGTTTAAATGCCTAAATGTTATACATTTGATGCATATATAAGTTATTTGAAGGATTAGTGTTGAAAAATGGATGAATGGAATAAATTCCATTTAGGTTAAACAATATTGAGTTTGTTAGTTTAATGTGTTAGGTTGATGCAATTTGGAAAGTAAGGGTTGAATATAGTTTAATGATGTAAGTAATAGAAATGTATAAGTTCAAATATGGAAAAGATGATTGATATGAGTACTTGAAAGGTAAACTTGAATATTGTAACACCTCAGTCTAAACCTAACCTGAACCATTAAAGGACATTAAAGGGCAATTAAGGGGGAAATTTTTTCTTCCTTTTGCATTTGATAATGTTATGTGCTTATGCATGAAATTGAAGGTTATGCATGTTATATAAATAGATTTTAGGCATAGAAGTGATTTAAAGGCTGTTAGGACAAAATCAAAAAATTTAAAAATTTTTGTGAACTGGAGGCAAAATGGTCATTTTATAGCCCCTTCGAATTTTAATGGATTTAGCATTATAAATGAAGAAAGAAAAGAAAATAAGTGAATGTAAATGGCATTATTAAGTTTATTTGAATAATAGACGGAAAAATAAACTCGGTTGAAAACAGTTCCCCGCAAGCTGCTCAATTGAGGTGCTTGAGGTGCTTCGATTGCACTAAAGGGAATTTTAGTCTTTTCCTTCATAATATGGGATTATAAAATGTGTGCAACCTTATGGTATTAGTTTAGGCTTGATTAAATCCAACCATTGCATCAAATGATGGGAAAATGGACGGTTGGATCAATCGGGTGCAAATTTGCTATCATAAGCTCAATCTATTAGATTTTTCCTTTTGGTTTTTGATTTGGTGTGGCAAATGTATATGGCAGCCACCTTTGTTGACTTTGGATGGACAAATAGCATTA
>CANXYC012298440.1:0-36474 GCA_948193065.1 Aleurites moluccanus
CCTGGGTGGGTTTTTTTGACCGGTTCCCATCAAAACAAAACACCGTAAAAACTCCCCCAGACGGCTTTTTTTGCCGTTTTGTTGTTTTTAATTTTAAACCTGGTTTTTTTTTTTTTTTTTTTTTTTTTTTTTTTTTTTTTCTAAATGGGATTTTTAAATTTGTAGTTGAAATTCAACTAACTTAAAACTTTTTTGAATTTTTGAATTTCAATCACAAATTACTGTGTAAATGAATTTTGGCAATCTAATTGGGTTGAGAAAAATCCTCATTAGCCTCTTACATTAGGTTGGACCTCACTTGTAGGACCCACATATGCCCACATAGTAAGGTCGACCTTGATGTGAGTATTAAATGTATACATGCTCACCTGCTAAATAATTTAAGGTTTGGTAAGGTAATAAAGAAAATTATTGACATAAAGAAGTATTTTATGATCATTAACACAAATTTTGGCACGGAAATTTCAAAGCAAAGCAATATGACAATATCAATCAATCAAAAGCAATTTGAAACTATTTGCATAGTTGTTTTGGAATTTTTATGACTAAAACATTTAGAAATTACCTTACAAAACAAATTTTAATTGCCTCATCATCATATTCATCATAGTAATTCTTTTTATAAAAACTACAAATATTAATCCACAGCCACTAAATGAATGAAATTTAAGCCTCGCTCTTGTTAAGGTGTGCAAAGGAATAAATAAGAACTTCACAGTAGCAATTGGCAAGCAAGGCTTTCATAATTCAATTTCACAAACTTCTTCTATACAGATTCTTACTTGTATATTTATTCTGGCAATCGAAATGCTACTATCCAAGTTATCATTGGTCTAAATGATAAAACTGCAATCAATCCATAATTCTAAATACTATCCAAGGAAGGAAAGAAAAAAACACACACACACACGCACGCACACACACACACACACACACACACACACTACAAGCACTAACAATCAGTGTCAGAACTTGAAGTTCATATGCTCCCAAAGATTGCAAACCAGACATTAAGATAATAAGATTCTCACAGAACAATCCCTTAAATTAGACACAATACAAGCTAAGCCTATGATTCATCGTAAACCTAATGGGAAATGCCCAAAGATTGCAAACCAGACATTAAGATAATAAGATTCTCACAGAACAATCCCTTAAATTAGACACAATACAAGCTAAGCGTATGACTCAAAAATTCATATCGTAAACCTAATGGGAAATGAAGGCCCATATGCAAACCAGCTTTCAAAGTCTCAAGACAGAGACTGCGATAAAAAGCAAAGTGCTGACTTTGCATGGCCAGTCACAGAAATAATGCTTGCTCTCTTACTTTTCCTCACATGGGGCAAAAGCATTAGATCCATCTTTATATAAACATCCACCTCAACCACCACTGATAGATTTTTATACAAGGTCAAATTGGAGAAGATTCATGTTTCTACACACATGGTTAAGATAATTATAGAAGACCTAAAAAGAGCAGGAAAAAAAATGGAGGGCAGAAATTAAGAAGAGACCATTACCCAATTTTGCTCTTACTGGGGTCATGTAAAGGGAACTGTAAAAACAGAAGTGCCTTTAAACTAGAACCTTCTCAATTACAAGCTCAGGATTCTTTACCCTGTTATTGGAGCCTGATGTTTGTGAATTGTGATTTGTGACCAAACATGCATTAATGAAAAACTGGAAATTTGGCATCTACAAACTTTGAAAGAACAAAAGCAATAACACTAGCCAAATGAAAAATGCATAGCTCAAATGGTAACCATAGAGAATGCATATAAACTGATCAACACTAAAGAAATAATCAATCTGCTACTTTTCATTAAGAAAATTAAAGCCTATATGAAGCGAATTCACACTAGCAAATTTACAAATATGCTTCAAATATATTTAAAAATAATAACAAAAAGGGGGAACATTTTTATAACAATTTAAGATTCATTATTCTAACCAGAGAAAATTGCTGCTCCTATCCACCACCGTCCCAAAAATTCTCTGCGGTGCCCGAATAGATCACCATCTCGAAATTGAACTCGAAAAGAAGAACAAATCCAATTCAATTCACAGCTATAGTTAAAATAAAATTTTAAAAAAAACCCCTTAAACTCGAGTGTACCCAGTTCTCGTAGGACTCCCCACAACCGAAAACAACCCTCCATCTCCCATACCTTGCTCGTCCAAGTACAAATCTTCATTTCCCCTAATTGCAGCGTGCAAAACAACAATTGCAAGCCCAATCAAGATCGAGACCAACACATTCAACCAAACCTGCGTGAAAACCAAGGCCACAATGGTAACCACGGCGAGGACGCCAAGCACCACACGATCATCGATCGTGCGGTGGAAGATAACGAGCGGCTGGTCGCGAAAGAAGTAGAGAAAAAACCAGGCGACAAATACAATTAAAAATACAATCATAGATAATGGGTGCCATAGAAGACTGAGAAAGAGAATAAAGAGGATGATCATCGCATAATTAACCCGAAAATAGAAAAGGTTTCGCTTTATTCGTGCAGTGGCTTCGCCGAGAGAGTAAGGACGCGTAAAAGAGGAGAACTCGATGAGCTCGCTCCATGGGCGGCGCGTGGCGAAGAAAGTGATAGGAGGGGCGACGGTACCGCGTGAGATGAAGTTGGCGGGGGTTGTGGTCGGGCGTTGAGAGACAAAAGGTGTGCGAGAAGGAGAAGACATTTGCTCTGCGCTTTAATGGGTTCTTTCACAGAGATGGAGGAAAAGGAGGGTTTTGTATATTATGAACTTGAATGTTTGGTTTAGAATTTATATACTTGTTCAAGTAGAAAAAAAAAATAGACAGGGGAACGACGTCGTTGAGAATTTTCATGTATAGTCTAATGAGAAGCTTAGCTAGAAAGGTTTTAAGAGGAAGGTCGTGAAGAAATGCCTCATGTCGAGTCTAATTAGAAGCTTAGTTGGAAAGGTTTTAAGAGGAAAGTTGCCAAGAAATACCAGTTTATTTTCACCGGTTGAAAGTAAGCTCTTCTAACTCCTTAGAAATTTTTCTTAAAAAATTACTTAATATATCTAAACAGAATTTAATAATTCTATTAATGAATGTTTCTTATAACTCCTTAGAAATTAAAAAAAAAAAAAATACTTAATATATCTAGACATAATTTAATAATTTTATAATTCAATTAATAAATATTATTTATACTGAGATATAACTGATGATAATTTCAATAGAAATAATTAAAATAGTTACTATTTATTTAATAATCATTCAAAAACATTCATCTTTGTAGATAATAAAAATTATTATACTCAATCATTTTTATTAGAACTGTTAAGTCTTTTGATCCTATCGTGAGCATATATCATTTCTCTAATTTTGTGCAAAGTAAATATAGAATTATGCATTTTAAGATTTGTATTCATTCTTTTTAGCTTGGGTTATAATTAGATCTTTTTCTTAGTTGTTCGACTAAAAGGTATAAATGTTCATATTATTAGTCAGAAATGCAACAGATGGATACGCCTACGTCCATTTAGGCCACCATTCAAGGTGTCTAACAAAACAAAATTTTGTAAAACATTTATAAAATATATATCTTTTATAGACTAAGCTAGAAGAAAATAAACATTATTTATACACAAATAAAGTTGAAAGGAAAAAACTCACCAAATTAAAAGATAGCCTCTAGATTCGTCGATAAATCATTCATCTAATTCTTTTGCATAACATTAGCTGAAAAATAAGAAACCAATAAGTCTATTAATGAACTTAAAATCATTGTTATAATTGTTTATCAAGACATGAAGAAATTAAAAATAATAAGTTTAATAACTTAAAAAATCTAAAACTTTGTATATTTTTTAATTTTGTTGAAAATTTTAAATTTTATCAATTTTATCATAATTTTCAAAATTAGTTGCAATTATGATAAACGCTCAAAATTAAAATTAAGAGTTTTTTTTTATTATCTAATATGATATTTAATATGAATTAAAAATATTATTTTATTTTATTTTATTTTTTTTACGTGATATCCCTATCAAATCTGTCTAACAAATTCAATAAATAAAAAATATCAAGTAAAATTATATTGATATGAATGTGATGAGAATTTTTTCTCCAAAGCGTCTTGTCCTCAAAATAGGCATATGTGATTAGAAGTTTTTGAATTGCATATGCTTTTAAGACAAAGAATAACATAAAGCATGAAAGTCGTGCCTCTTCTAAGAAGAAAAGATAAGAATAAAAGAACAAATTTTCGAAAGATTACCTGATATCTGAATAGAGATTCGCCATAACAATTGTCCATTCCGGAATTGTGAGAGATGCCACAAATAAGGCTGGACTTCCGAACCAAATGCCTAGTACCCACAGAATGACAGTTGCCAGTAAGTCAAGATAATAACTCCATATGCTGCTGATATACCCCTATTCATGTTCTTTTTTGCAGGCTCTGTGACGGTATTCTGGAGAGAAAATCATCAGACACTGATTGTTAATTATGTACGAGTTCCAAAATGGTTTACATATACTATTTCAATCGTCCATAAGTTAGCTAATGCTAAGCCCTTTAAGATGTTATTTGGCCCAGTATCAATAAATTGATATGTTGCAATCGAAGAAACAAGAAAAGAACTAAAAACTTTTAAAAAAACTGAGAAATTTATCAAATGTAAATTGTTAATTTGTTATGGAAATACTATACCGGTTTTTCTGGAAGCATTGCACCCCGAAGGAAAAGGCGACTGCCCCAAGAGGATTGAAGGCTTTAAATGTCTTGAGGGAGGAGCTTCCTTGCAAACTGTAACTGATTGAATTTCTATCAATCTTTCTACCTACAAAGACAAGAAACAATGAAAATGACTTCCATGGAAGATGCAGAGAAAATTGGATTGCAAAAATAAACAGGAAAATATCAGATGACTGCCAAGAATACCATTATATTGTGTCACATCAATTGTAGTACTAGCAAAGCCAGTTGTGCTGAAAGTGCATAATGCATTATCAGGGAGCTGAGATAGGAAAAGTTCAAAAAGCTTCTAAGGAAATAACGAAGTGCTGCAAGGTCATGCACCGTCCTTGTGATAGTATTTGTAAACTGACTACAGAGAAATGGAAAACAGAAAAGAAAAATAAAAGAGAAAAAAATTATGCACATTACTGGTTCATTAAGATTTGGTCAGCTTAACCAACCTCAAGACTGCTCCCAGCAGAAATTTGAATGGCAATATTATTGCCCAAAGAAGCCAGCTGCTGAAAAAATGCAATAGACCAATAACCCCAGAATCCTTCAACTTTTAGAAACGAACAATGTCAAGAGAATAAAATCAAACATCCCATTTGAAAATCACATTCATGTAAATATGAAAGTGAAGTTGCATGACATTGTTTACTAATACCCATTTGTTTTAGTTGTTAGTACTAGCTCTTTGATAAAATTATTAAGAATAAATATTAATATTTATTTTTTATTTAAATATTATTTTTAAAGATAATTTAAATTTTTTAATTAAAAAAGTAAAAACTTAAAAAAAAAATCGAAATTTCTATAAATAACTACTGTTGTCAGTTATAAATAACCAAACGCTATGATTAAAAAATTGGAAATAAAAAAGTTAAGCTAAACCAAATACAGACTAAATCAAGCAAGAGCATTATATTTTTGAAAAAAAAAATACTAAACACATCATTTGTCAAAATCCCAATTCTAGTTTCCTATCAAATCCCAGAAAATAAGATAACAAAAAATGCAAAATATAAGTGTTTCAACGCATGAAAAATCTAAACGAAATGCTCTGTGCAAGATGCCTGCAAGTAATCTGCTTCTTTCCATTCCATCCCCACAAAGACGCAATCAATAGACTAAAATACCACGTGGCCATTGTTGCTCCTACCAAACTACTACACCCTGAACTCAAAAGCAGAAATAACAAGTTATTGAGAGATTGATCGCTTTAAATATAAATAAAAATCCCAATTAGATAGGGCATTGCCGAGGAGCCAACTGAGAGAAGCAAGAGAAAAAGGTAATGGAGTATAAGCAGCAGGGGTAGCTATGGTTGTGGCAACGTGAAAAACTGCGTACTTCCGTGTGCCTTTGCATTAATTTTATGTTACTGAATCTGCACTTTTTATTGTTGTTGATGCTTGTTTTTCTTCATCATCGTCCTCAAGCTCCTGCCTAGTTTTCTCTTTCTCTGCCTCTTTTGGGTCAACCATTTCAACCTTTCAGGCCTTCTTCTGCAGCAGCTTTTTGAGGGTCTAGTTCTACGAGTATTGTACAAGCAATACAACGAAGGTAACTTTCTTGCACAAGAACGATAAAAAATTGAAGTTAATGATACTTGAAATTTGGATACAGAAGAGTGAAATCATTCAATTTCTTTGAAAATCTTTCATACTGAGATTGAAACCAGAGTACCGAAGATTTGCCTCTTCGGTCAGAAAAGGCGATGACGTATTGGATATTTTCAATACGGCGACGTTAGAGGCATACGAAGCGTTTTTACCCGCTGACAACGGGTCCCATTTATAGACTTTATGCTTTCTTGGCAAATTTTGATTGGCCAGAAACAAACCTACCCTTCTCATATTATTTCGGTTATAGAGAACGACGGCCAGAAGGGCTAAAAACTCCGGTCCCGAATAAAAAAAAAAAAAATCTCTGCTCCGCCTTGAGTGACTGGACGGTTCTTCAGATTCCTGAATTCACCAATTTTACTCTAATCTCGTTCGATTTATCTTCCATCTGCTACTAAAATGGTTTACATAACTTCTTGGGACGAGTTCGTTGAGCGATCGGCACAGTTGTTCCGTGCGGACCCTGATTCTGTACGTTACTTTCTTCTTAACTTGTTATGTTTGGCTGCCGAGAAAAAATTGAACAAAGAATGAGAACTTTAGTGAAATTTCTATTTTAAGATGATTTTGAAATATTGAAAACGCATCATAGGGCACCACGGAAGAGTCGACGCTTTTGCTTTTATTAGTCCCTATCATTATGTGAACCCTAAGATCTTATGTGTTAGTTTGTTGTTGTTGTTTTCTCCTTTTCAATGAAAGATTGTTCTGTTTGGTTTCTTTCTAATTCTGTTACTGACTTTGGTTTTTTTTTTCTCGGTTATATTTTATTTTGTGTTATGGAATTGGTAATGTAGACTCGGTATGTGATGAAGTATCGACACTGCGATGGCAAGTTGGTTCTCAAGGTCACTGATAACAAAGAGGTATGGGCCTTTTTTGTGTTTTTGTGAGACTATGCTTATATTATATATAGAGAAATAGTTATATATATATATATATATATATATATATATATATATATATATATATATATATATGTTGGCGACTAATTGATGAATTCTGTGGATTTGAAGGTTAGTTATACCATGTTGGAATGGAATTTTATATGTTTTTGTGGATTGGGATCTTGTGTTTATGGTGTCATACTAAGATATCTGGCTGGCCCGATTGCAAATCCCTTTTTATCAGTCGTAGCATGTAGTTCAGAACTTGTTTGACTTAACAAAATGTTAGTTCATCAATTGTTGAGGTTCCTGTGTTGGAGTCCATAGAAATGCTCAACTTCCACAAGAATGATATGCATATACCACTAGTTCACAGTACATTGCTTTGTTTGGATTGGAAAAGAAAACATTCTTCGTGAGGAAATCTATGCATTTGACTCTAGAATAACGTTACGGTTTCTGTTAACAAACTTGGGTGAGGGGAAAGCCCAATTATATGTTGTAGTGGGCTGCATTTACATGGAAGAGATCTGAAATCTTCCCTTTGGCAGTGTGTAGGCATGAGTGAGAGGAAGTCCCATGAGTTAACATTCTCATGTTTCATTGAAATCCCCCTTCGGTGAACCTTCACACCTCCCACAACAACCAACCTGGGAAAAATAAGTATAAATTTTGTCAATAATGTCTGTCTATGGAATAATCGCCCTAATCTCTGTGTAAGAACTGAGGGTGTTTAGTTTTGGTTGGGGAGTTGGATTTTGTTGCAATTACTAATCTTTCTAGAGTTGGAAAAGCAGACTTAAACTTGGGTTTATTTCAAGTTGATAGATGCATTATCACTAGGCTAATACTAAGTGAGTTTAGAATTACCTACTGTAGAAAAAAAAATAGGTTATTTGTTTTCTTAGTTGCCGTTACTGCAGCTGGCTTTTTCCTTGAAATGTTATCTACATAAATGCTGAAGTTGTTAAGTTTCATGAGGTGGGTGTCATTAAGAGGTTATTTACTATGTTTTATGGATCAATTGCATCGAGAGAAATGCAGACCATTGTAACTGCCATTGACATTTCAGTTTCTAACTGAAAGAGTGGCATAGTGTAAATTTAATATTAGGCCATTGGTCGTGTTTGATGAAATTGATGATAGAGATGGCAGTTTTTGCCCTGCCCCACTTATCCAATCATAATGGAGTGGGTAAATTCTGCCTAATCTGTAAATTGGTGGGCAATGAGCCAATGATAAACCTGCACCTTATCCCCATTTATGCATTATATGTAATATAATTATTTGTATTATTATGTAACAAATATATAAAATATATTTGAAATTAAATTTCAATAAAATTTTAAATATTTTTATAATCTTTTTCCAGAATGGTTTAGTAATGATGCCTGTGGTTTTCCTTCCGAGGATTCAGGTCAGGCGAAAAAGGCCTTTTCTTTTTCTTCCTTGTTGCAAATGAATGCTCCATACTTATTTTTTCTGTAGAAAAATTATGCTGATACATGTAAATAACAATTATATGATATTTTATTCACTTTTACTTCAAAAGATAATTACATAAAATACCCAATCCATGCTGCGCCAAAATTTGCCCTGCCCTGAGGTAAGCTGGGGCATGTATGGATATATCAAATCTGACTTATTAATCTTAATAATCAATGCTAACAATTAGAGAGCTAAAAATTTTGTTATAACTTCAGAAATGAATTATGTCTGAATGATTAGTTCTGAAATTTATAAGTAGACAATTAGTTCTAATTTGAGTTATATATCACATGTAATAATGAGGGTTGTAAAGAAATCAGTAAAATGGTCAAGATAATGAAAGTGGTGGTGATTTCGGATGGTTGGAGACTTGTAATGGCAGTGTGATGGTGGCGATACTGCTGCTGCTGCTAGATGGTTATAGTGGTATTTGTAATGATGGTGGCAGTAATGATAATAGGGGGGATGAATATTAATAGCAGCAGTTTACTGCCTTTTTTATAATGATATTGGTGATAGTAGTTATGGTTGCAGTGCTGGTGATGTAAAAGACTTTCTGATGTTTGGTCATTTATATCCTTGTAGATATCAGACCTCAATTTGTGTCTCTGCTTACATTCATGACACAGCTGCAGCTCATAGGATTCTGTTCTCCCTTGTCTGCACATTATTCTGGATTTACTAGTTTGGCCCACTGGAAATTGAATACCAAAAGTTGGATTCCCTTATGAGTGATTTATAGTATAGCTCTCTAAGTGTTTGGGAAACAATTAGATTATTGCTTTTGGTGTTCAACTGCCATAGTATGCCAAGCATCTGAATTTCTTTCTTTTTCTTCAGTAGTGTCTTTTCTAATGCATCCAGTGTTTTTGCCTTTTGCCAGTGTCTCAAATTCAAGACAGACCAGGCACAGGATGCTAAGAAAATGGAGAAGCTGAATAATATTTTCTTCACTTTGATGTCTCGGGGCCCAGATGGTATTGTAAAATGGATTGCAGTTTATTTTCTGTGGTTGAGATGCAGCTCTGCTGAGGATGCTTAAAGAAATTATTGGATCTTGACGTGTCTAAGCTGTTCTAACTAGTCAACTCTTTTCTTTATCTTCTTTCTCATGATACAGCTGATGTGTCGGAAATTACGGGGAAAGAACAGACAGAAGCACAGCCAGGGAAGAAAGGAAGGGGAAGGAAACAATAGCCTTGTTGGCCGCTAGAAGAAGAAATGGACATATCTTGCATACCCTCTGGTGAACTAAATGAATTTTTGGAATGCTCTTAGAGCCATAAGGATGTTTCTTGTTAATGCCATTTTTGGGATACCACTGAAAATATGTGGGATTTCCCTTTTTTTTTTAATTATATCCTATTCATATGGCAATGATTTTATCTCAAATACAGGGTTTTTGATACTAGACTAGATTTTAGTAATGGTGCATATCTCTCTCCTTTTACTGTTCATTGTTTGCATAATTTTAATTTTAGGGTGGTTGCTAGAAAGAGATGTGTCTCCACTTCCCATTCTATCCTTTCTTTTCAACTAGGGCGATTCAAGGGGTAAGCTTCTTTTTGTATGCTAGGTCCTGGATATTGATATTAACCAGTACCCTATGCCCTATTGTACAGTGCCTTTTATTTTGGAGACTGCAAGGGAATCAACTATTTGTTGTTGCAAATTTAATATTAATCTCTTGCATGGCTTGAAATACTAGATCATCATCCAATGGCAATATCATCAATTTACCAGAGTATTCGTTTACTATTTTTTAACTGAGGGATCTGATTTATAGGAATAGCAACTTTTTAGTGAATGGATAGTATGTTGATACATAAACTTAGCTGCATCTTGTTGATGAATCCCTTTCACAGTCTACAGTTAAGACACCAAAATTCCATTATTATCATGAACCGGAATCATCCAATTGATTATAGAGCTGTACTTTTGGTGACATATATTTTTGAATCAGTGTGGGGTGGCATCGGTTTAGTTCACTTAAATCGAAAAAAAAAGTCTCAAAATATTAATAAAAGAGAATTCTTAATTTATTTTATTTTTTAAATTAAAATGGATGAAATCAAAATCGATCATTTTACTGTTATTTGATCGATTTTGTTGGATTTAGTTGATTTGACTTCTACAGTCAATAGTCAGCTGGTTGGCACATGCATGTATCTGTTGTGTCATATCCATGGTTGAATAAATAGCATTAAAGGAGTGGGAGCTCCACCATTGCTAAAACACACGTCTTGCTTAAACTGAGTATAAAACTGTATCTAATTGAAATGAGCATGGAAACAACCATGGATAGATTGTAAGAATGCTCTGACCCATTTCATCAACATGAAAAATGGAAATTGCTATCAAGTTTCTTTTACTGATTGAAAAACAAAAAACAAAAAAGAGTTATTAGACCCAAATTCCAAATTTACAGGGATAAATCTTTCTAACAACAATATTAACATTACATGACAAGCTCCAATAATTGTGGTACCTCTCATTCGTCCTCAGATCCCAATGCACCTCTTTACTTTTATTTGCTTTAAGCTTTAGCCCACTAAAAAGATAATAAAAGTGTTAAAGTTTAAACCATGTGGCCATGGAAGAGTGTGAAATTCTACTCTCTTTTTTTATCTAAAATTTCAGATTGGTTTCTTTGGTAGGAATGAAAAGAAAAGTCCTTTGGAAGATATTCTTCAATTTAAAGGGACAGAACACATGGACATAAATGTATGCGTATTATTTTTATTTTTTTGGAATGAAATAAAACAAACAGAGAAATTATATCACACAGTTTTTAATATAACTCCACAATTATCGTGAAGCAAAAAGCCGAGAATTCCTTGAAACAAATCTTTGAATAAATGGTTATCGATATTCGGACTACTTCTACGATGAGCTAGCAATAAGCACTAACATTGGCTTCCCTAAAAGAATGGGATACTTCCACCCTCCAATCTATGTTTCTGCTATTTTAACACTATATTTATTTATCTTGTTCAAACGGAGCAAGGGGGCTAGTATGACATCAATCAATATTCAAGGTGAGCATCTAACACTATACATTTATTATAACTCAAAATAGAATTTACTATTTAGAGATTTGATTCCCACAAAAACACATATATAAAAATGATATTAGTTGTTTCTGTTTCATCTTTGATTTGGAATGTTTCAAAAGAAAGAAACAAAAGAAAGCCTTATGGGATTCCTAGCTAGAGCCATAATGTAAAATAGCAAAAGAAAGAAAAAAAAAAGGTAAGAAAATAGTAAGAAAAAAAAAAAGGTAAGAAAATAGTGCATTGCATGTCATGTCTCAATTGCCCTTTCAAAATTAATATTAAAAAGAGAAGAAAAAGGTGACTATTTATTTGCTTGATTGGAATAAGTAGAGTACTAATAAGGAGAAATAACATGGTTGATGCTACATAGTCCTAGTCATAGTAGAGTGTGGAAAATATAGAACATAGTTCACCATGCACTAAGGGCTCTAAAAAGGGCAAAGATCATTATAAAGGTCTATAATTAACTTACGTGCAAGCAAAATGTAATAAAAGATTTTGTGCTTTATTAAGCTTTGCTTTTTGGAATAAAGTTATGCCTTTCACTTCATATGCCCCTAAAAAAAATTACATGGCTCCTATTTTCTAAACGTTGGAAAGTAAAAAAATAAAAATAAAAATTCTTCAGATCCTAAATGAATAATTCTTCTTTATAAGTAATGCTTTTATTACTTTTATTGCCTATAATTATATGCTTTGATTCGTTTTCCATTTTTAGTGGTATTTCTCGTTATGAATTCTTGAATTTTTTATTTTATTGTGTGTTTTATATATATATATATATATATATATATATATATATATATATATATATTATTTAAAAAAATTATTAACTATTAAAATATTTTTAAAAAATAAATATTATATCACATATAAAATAAACAATAAAACATATAAATAAACAGAAAATTTGGACAAAATGTTATTTTCATAATGAGCCCAATGTCATATGAACTTGGGAGAGTTGGAATGTCTTATATTTCAAGACTCAAATTAAATTTCTAGTTAGTTCATATAAAAGGAGATGCTTTGGAGAATTTTCTTTCTTGATACGCTATAATAGTTGCCTTGTGGGATACATATGAAAACAATTTCAAATGATTTTTTTTTTCTCTAGAAAAATGAAAAATAAAAAATGGTGTGGACTAAATTAATTAATAACAAAAGTTTTAACTTTTTTTATTAAATGAAATTTATAATCTCATAGTCTCGTAAACAATTACTGCAATACTGCGAATTAATTATATATATATATGTATATTAAAATACATTGGCAAGTTTAGTATTAAATAAAATTAATTGTGAATTTAGATTTTGTTTGTATTTCAGAAAATAATTTATCTATGGAAAATATTTTTGAAAATAATTATTTTATGTTGCTTGATTATGATATTAAAAATTTCAATTTAAATATATTTAAATTTATAGCAATTTATTTTTTAAATTTTATTATAAATATAAAAATACATAAAAATGATAAATTGTGATAATTGCTAATGGCAGGTGGCAGTACATGTGACCTCCAGTGATTAATGGGGGTCACTAATAGAGATCGTTAGTGATTAATGAATATATATATATATATATATATATATGATAATAAATTTATTAAAATTTAAAAAATAAATTTTATTCTTAAAAAAGAGAAAATCATTTTCATAAAAGAGGTCTTAATTTTTCATTTATATCATAAAAATATTTTTATTGGCTAATTTTTCAGAATATCCTAAACGTTATAAAATATAAAATATATATATATATATTTTTTCGCAAAACAGACGGTGTCTTAATTTAAATATTATGTAAAAATCTACTGATTTTTTTTATTAAATTGTATTAATATTATTTATAAAATTGTGAAGTAGATAAATATTTAAAAATATATATATATATTAAAAATTAATGAGATATGATTCAAGTGATTAACAATATTTATATTATTTTATAAAAATTTAGGATCGATTCCTGAAAAATATATATATTGAGAATAATAATTACGAAACCTAAAATAATATTAATTTTCTTAACCATAAAATGAGGATTGAGATACTTATGATTAAAAAAAAAATTGAAACGTGAAAGGAATAATGATATCACAAACTAGAGGCACACAAACAAATTTTGCACATTGTGAAATAAAACTTATTGGCTTCTTTATCACATATTCAAGTATTTCAGTTCATGAATGTTGAAACTTTTTTTATACCATAATTGTTACAGAAAATTATATACATATTTATTCAAATTATCAAAATTATTTATAGACCAATTTACTTAATAATAAAAATTAAGTCTCTTTTTCTGATGATTTTAAAGGTACATTTCTACATTCAAGCTATGCATATACATATGTGTGTTACAATCTAGCAAGAGATTGCACATTACTTAATTAAATTAGTATATGATGAAAAATAATAATAACTCATGAAAAAGTAAGAATTTTATTATTTTGAATTTCAAATGAAAAAATTAAAGTGTTTAATTAATCTGAATGAGTTTTAATCCTCAAAAATAATATTTTCTTTTAATAATTATTTATGAAATATTTTAATTCACTGAGTTTGATTAATTTAATTTCAAATCAGAAGAAATTCATAAGGAGATAATTTTTTTTAATAATTATTTTTTTCATGAACAACGTTCAAACTCGACACTTTACTTAACTAATAAATATTAGTTAATACATCCAAATATTTGATTACTCCTTTTGTTTTTTTTTTTATTTATCTTTTTAAAAATTCATCTATTTTTATTTTTAAATATCATTTCAATTTTCAAAATAATATTATTTATTTATTTTATTTATTTTTATAATATTTAATTAAAATATAATAACTTAATTTAAGATAAAATTAAAAATATAAAATTAAATAAATTATTTTAAATTTAATTAATAAATATTTTAATATATATGTAAAATTTTAAATTAAGCATAGAAAGTATATTTTAGCTTTGCAAAGCTCTTTAATTAAGACATAATAATTGTAAGCAATAAATTAGGACACCCACAGTCACATTAATTACCACTCCACTCTTTTTATCATGCTGGATTAATGCGCCTTATCCATTCCATTTTGACTTCAAAAACAATGATTAATTGATTTTTTTTAATAGAAAATTTAATATTAACTTGATAATTATATATGTATTTTATAATGCACAATATTAAAACTTCCAATCTAAAAATTTATATTCTTTTAAAAAAAATTATATCATATTTCTTAAAATTAAAAATTCATAAAACAAGTATTAATCTAATTTAAATCTTAACTAATATTGTATGAAAAAATTAATTTAATCATTTTTTTATTAAAAACATTTTAATTGTGCCATATGCCAACAAAATAGTGATTAGTAATTAACAAATAAATAATTGATTTTTCATTGTAGTATTATGAAAAAAAAAATTACATTTCTGAATTAAAATTAAAATTTCTATTCTCAAACACTATATTTTACCACCAAATAAATATTGATTGTAAATAAAAAGATTAATTTTAAAATCACTTAACTTACCGCGTTTTATTTATTTTAAAGTTTTATTTTTCTCTCAAAATTTTAATTTTTTTTATATTGAAAATTTTTAATGGTAAAAGTAAAATTATTGAAAAATTATATATTATCTATTTAAAAATTTATATTAATTTATATTATTAAAATTATTAAAGTTATAATAAAAGATTTATTCATGCATCTCTGAATTTTTTTAATTTTTATATATTAAACACTGTAATTTTTAAAAAATAATATAACATGTAATTAATTTATGCATTATCACTATATAATTTTTCATTAATTTTAATTTTATTATGCAAAAAATCCTCAAATGTAAAAAAAAAAAAAAATCAATGGCTCAATATAATAAAATAAAATATTAAAAACTCAATAAATAAAATATGCAAAATTTAGAATTTCATTCCACATACATAATAAAGAATTGTTATATACGATATATTTTTTTTCTTTTATTTTTATAAAAGGCCAAAACATTATATTCGAGATATCAAAATGAATGAGCAAAGAAGTATAAATTGGCTTAAAAGTGCTAATTACCTTTTTATCTACAAAACCTCAATTAAAAGAGCTAATTATAATTTACACTCATTAATCATTGATTTAGGAGAATTGATGTGTTAAAAACACATTAGTCTCTATTATATTGGATTTTTAGAGCTTAAAAAAAAATTGTAAAAATTTTTAAAAATTAAAATAAATTCAAAAAATACAATATAAATGTATTAAATTTAAACCGTTAAAATCTATTTACAATTGGCTTAAAAGTACTAATTACCTTTTTATCTACAAAACCTCAATTAAAAGCGCTAATTACAATTTACACTTATTAATCTACATCGCATAATATAAAGGGTTAATTACAATTTTCTTCCTATAGAATAATTTATTACACTAAGTTTTTTCCTCATATTTTAAAAATATACTAATTTCCTTTTGACGAATGTCATAATATACTAATAGACCATTTTGTTCAATTTTACCATTAGTTAACTCTACAAGAATAGTAAAAAGATCAAAATACCCTTACATTTTATTTTTAATTAATTTCATTCTATTTTTATTTTAAATCTTTTTTTAAGGTTAAAAAAATTATTTTCATATTTTTAACAAATTTTAAAATAAAAAATAAGCAAAAATATTTATTATTTATTATTTATTATTTTTATTTTATAAAATAATTTAAGAAGAAATTAAATTATTTCTTCTTAAATTTTTTAATACAAATAAAAGATTAATTTTCATATTTTTGACAAATTTAAAATTAAAAAGTAAAAAATATTTTTTAAAAAATATTTTTATTTTTTATTTGTTATTTTTTAAAAAATAAAATAAAAATATTTTTTAAAAATTTTTAAAAAATATTTTTATTTTCAAATTTATCAAAAGTATAAAAATATATTTTTTAATCCTAAAAAGAAAATTAAAATAAAAATAAAATATAATTAATTAAAATTAAAAGATAAAGATATTTTTATTTTTTTTATTATTCTTGTAAGGTTAATTAACAGTAAAATTAGATGAAATAATGTCATAATATATTATGTTATTTATTTTAAAAAATAAAAAGAATTTAATGTATTTAATATAATTAATTAAATATTAAAAAATAGAAAATAATAATAATAAAAAGGCTATGAAGTAAACGGTGGTGGCCCCTAAAAAGGTCCCACGCAATGCACGTCTGACAGCGACCCACTCGAATCCGTGTTCCCCCGGCGCAGGATAGTAGACTGCAGAGTTTTGGCAGTCAAAAAACTCGAAAGAAAAACCTTCAATTGGCGGGGTTCACTCGGAGTTGCAAGAACGAGCTTAACACGTGGCGAAATCTAGCTGGGTAGGCTAATATATGTAGGATAGGAATTAGGATGGTGGGATGAGTGGTGAGTAATGGGCCCCAGTGGTAGTGTTGGCGGAGATTTTGATAAGCTGCTTCACTTCGCAGAGAGAGAGAGTTGAAAGCTATTTCCCCTTGACTTCCTTGCTTCTTGGCAACCACATGTAACAATTTCTTTTAATCTTATATAATAATCAATTTTTTTTTTTATATGTGATTTTAAAAATTTATCTATTTATATTTTTAATTATTATTTGAAATTTTTAAAATAATATTTTTTTTATTTTTTTTATTTTATTCTTATGACATTTAATTATAATATAATAACTTAATTTAAGATAATATTAAAAATATAAAATTAAATAAATTATTTTTAATCTAATTAATAAATATTTTAATATGTATGTAAAATCTTAAATAACAGTTAAAAAAACGGAAGGAGTATATAATTGCTACTAAATTACAACAACAATTACAAAAATTTATCATTAAATTTCAATATAATTATTATGATAAAGTTTTAAATATATTAATTAAGTCTTTCAACTAATAATTTAATAACTATATTATAATATATAAAATCATGACATTAAAAATATTGGTGGGATATTTTTACTCTCAAATATTATTATTAGAATGAAAAAAAATTACAAGAAAATCTAATAATATAATAAACTAATGATTTTAAGTGAAATTTATATTTAGTTATGATAAATTATTAGTTAGAATATGAACATCTTTCTTATATTTATATAAAAATAAAATTATATGAATGTATTTTCATTAATAAGAATATATTTTTATTATACCTAATATTAAACCTAATAATTTCTCTTTAAATTATATTAAAAATTTGAAAATTGAGCCATTTACAAATGATGATTATGTTTTATTGTATTGGTAATAAATTTAGATAACTTGAATTTTTTAAGATTTATAATATTATTTGAGTGGGTGAATTGAAAATCCCTTATAATCTATGTGCAAAATATTTTTAGCTAAGTTACGTATTTTTTAAAGGAATCATCCTATCATATATTCATTTTATCCTGATTCAAATATCCATCTCGTTTAATAAATGAGAAAAAATAAAATTTTTATTTTAAATTTGTATCGGGTTCGGTTAATAGTAATATATATCCAAATCCGACTTGATTATATATATTACATATATTTTTATTTTATAATATTTTATTTATATATGTGAAACATAAATTATATTGTATGAATATTTGAATATATATATATATATATATTTTAAAGAAAAATAAAAATATATAAATAAACGTGTATTACTCGAACCACCATGTCTGTCTCAAAACGAGTAAATATTTTTATTTCTAGATTGAATGAATTTGAGTTAAATATGTTTTAAATTCAATATGTTACCATCCCTAAATTTTGGAGTATATAATCTTCGAATGTAATTTCGTTGTTATGATAATTTTAATTTTTTTTATGATATTTGATTTTATGGGTGTTGTCATATATATTTGTTTAGAATTGATTTTTCTCTTCTATGCAAAATATATATCTATATATATTGATAATACATTGAGTATATATATCAATTTATCGAGATAAACACATTACATAAAAAGTATCAACATTTTTTTATTTAAAAAAATAGATAAAAAAATTATATTTACTGAAATATATTATTATTTATTAATTTAATATATGAGATAAATACATACACTCAATATATGTTTTTATTTATATATATTCATTATTAATTATATAAAATATAAATTAAATTTAAATTTAATATGAATAAAAAATAAATCATATAAATTACAAATTAAATTCAACCTATCAAATAAATTATAAATTTAAATTTAAATTTTTTATATCCATCATTCCTAACCTAATTATAAACAAAAAAAAAAAAGGTTACCTTATATATATATATATAAATAAGAAGAGAGCAAAGTACATTGTTAACCGTGTAAAATTTCTTTATAGAAAAGTAGGTTGCTAATATCAAATTTCTTTGCCAATGATAAGTTGCGGAATTGGTTAGCTATGAGGGTGGGACCTAAAAGCCTTTAGGATGGAATTTCACGTTCATATGAAAATTATTTAGATTTATTTTTTATTTAATATAGATTATAAAAATTTATTTATTTATAAATAAAAATAATAATAATAATATTACTATTAAAATTATGAAATTTTAAGTGAAATTAAATTTATAAATAAATAAAAAATATATATGAAAAGTAGTAAAAAAAAAAATAAAAATAATAACGGATTGAATTTAAAAATTTGAACCCGAACTATTTTATGATAAAGATAACCGTTTCGTTATTCGTTTTATTTCGAGACAGATGAATATATTTATTTATATATTTTTTTTTAATATATATATATATATATATTTTTTTTTTTCAAATTTTCATATACAATAATTTATATTTACATAAAAAAATAAATATAAATTAAAAAATTTATAAATAAAATATTAAAAAATAAAAATATATATAATTAAATCAATTTTAAAATAAATATTATTATTATTTAAATTTATTATAAATAATAAATTAAATATTATTTATTTCATTCAAATCAAACTAAATTAAATATTATGGAATCCGACTAAAATTGTCGTCCTAGTAAAAACTGAAGATGATGAAATGCTGAAAAAAAACAGGTGGAATTGGGAAGAAGAAAAGAAAAAGGGAATAACCATGGTCTTTGAGTGGGACCCACACTCAAATCTGTGACAGAGACGGCTGTTTCCCTTTCAATTTTTCAGCTTCTCCTTTGCCACTTTTCTTTATTAATGAATGAGAAATGAAATCAAATGCTTCTCTCTCTTTCTCTCAGGAAAAAAAAAAGAGATTTTAGGATAAAAAAAGAAAGGAGAGAGAGAGATTAAATTAAAGAAGAGAGCTTTGTATTTATGTGGGTTGTGGGTTGTGTGTGAATTCTAAAGCAAAGTCTTCTCTTTCTCACCTTTCAATCTCGAAGCCATGGAGGAAGAATCTAGGGCTTCATATCTCAACCAGGTCTATAGAGGTCTGTTCCTTTGGTGTTTCTCTAACTCCAATTTTGATAATTTTTTACCCATGATATAGCGCGTACAGTTTGGTCCTTATCTGGGTTTCTCTCCTTTTCAATCCAATTTGATCTTCTGGATTTAAAGTTTTCTTCTTTATAAATTTAGCCTTTGGATATCTTGGAATTTTGATTAGAAGATTTTTTTTTGTGGTATCTGATGTATTCCCAAAAAAAAAAAAAAAAAAAGACCATGTGGGGCTTGATTTTTTGTCTTGAAGATCTAATGTTAAACTAGGTTTTTCAACTATTTGGAGGTTTTTTTTATGGTCTGTTTTTATCTGGGTGGAAGTTTGGGATTATTATGGAGGAGGTCGAAGAAGCTAACAGGGTAGCTGTCGAGAGCTGCCATAGAGTTATGAGCATGTTATCTCAACCCCAGGATCAGGTCCAGTATAGGAATTTAATGGTGGAAACTGGAGAGGCTGTGTTTAGGTTCAAGAGAGTAATTTCTCTGCTAAATTCTGGTTTAGGTCATGCAAGAGTTAGGAAACTAAAAAAGTTACCAACCCCTTTATCCCAAACCATCTTTTTAGATAGCCCACATCATAGAATTGATCATTCATCCAAGAATTTTCAGCTTCTTCAATCTGGCAGTTATCTTGATAACCACCCAATTCAGGAACTGGGTTCAAATGCTAAAAATTCTCTTTGTTTGAGGACCCCTTCTTTGGAACTGAGTTCAAATGGGAAAAACCCTCTCCACCTTGCCCAACAAACACCTTCAGCACATTATCACTTCCTTCAGCAACAGCATCGTTTGCAGCTCCAACACCAGCAAATGAAGCAGCAAGCTGAAATGATGTTTAGAAGGAGCAACAGTGGGATTAACCTGAACTTTGACAACACTAGCTGTACACCTACAATGTCATCAACTAGATCTTTCATATCGTCGTTGAGTGTAGATGGTAGTGTGGCTAATATGGAAGGAAGTGCATTCCATTTAATTGGGGCGCCTCGCTCTTCGGACCAGAGTTCACAGCAACACAAAAGAAAGTGTTCAGGAAGAGGAGAAGATGGGAGTGTGAAATGTGGAAGCAGCGGTAGATGCCATTGCTCAAAGAAGAGGTTAGGTGTCCCCATTTCCTTGTGATTATTTGCTTATGCTGCAGTTATTGCTAAACACGTTTCCTTTTATGAAGATGTTAGTCTTTTTTTAAAAAAAAAAAAAAACACTTTTTGACAACTGTTGTGCTTTATTGGCAGGAAACAAAGGGTAAAGAGGTCAATCAAGGTACCTGCTATCAGCAATAAGCTTGCGGATATCCCTCCTGATGATTATTCATGGAGGAAGTATGGGCAGAAGCCAATCAAGGGTTCTCCTCATCCTAGGTATATTCGATTTTTGCATTTGATAATATGATTAGTTTGTAAGCCATTGTTTAACTTTGTCTCCTTAAATTGACATATGCGTATGCTGATTTGATTTGCTGAAATTTTTTTGCAAACTTCCTTGTATTTGTTGTACTGTTTAATGTGCATGTAGGATCTAGCTCTATTTATTCCTTACAGAATAGTCACCATGGTACCATATTAATTGTTCATTCTTGGCTCCCCCACCACCTTTTTATCTGTGTTATCTACTTCTAGGAAGTACCTGAATGAGGAAGCTTAATGTCATTATTTTGACTGCCACTAACATTTAGGAAGTATAAATAAAAGCTATTACTCATGATCAGTTGTACTTTTGTTTCGTTCTAGTTATGACCTTCCAGGTATGGGTTTGATGTGAACTAACTTCATTTGGATAAAAGCTCTGTTTTTGCTGATTTCATCAAAAACCTTCTAATAATGTTGGTGACTGAACGGGCTGCAATTGGGAGTCAAGTGGATCTTAGTTTTTCACTTGTGATTTTCTTTTAGAGGTCATCTTAACAAAGAAATTTGCTTTTGTTCTCTTCTTACAACTCAGGATGCATTCTGAAAATGACTACCTTTCTTTGTTCTTTTCTTTTTCTTTAGATGGTAGACTAGTTATCAATTATGACATTGGTTACAGCTACTTCTTGTAGCTGCAATTCAACAGTCTGTATTTTAGAATTGCATGTACTCCAATACTAACTATTTGAGGAACTTGTTTAGATTGAGATGTCCTTTTTAAACCTGTGCAGGGGCTATTATAAATGTAGTAGCATGAGAGGTTGTCCTGCAAGGAAGCATGTTGAGAGATGCTTGGAAGACCCATCCTTGCTTATGGTGACTTATGAAGGCGAACATAATCACCCATTGATACCAGCACAATCTGCGAATACATAATCCTCTTGTGGTCATCTCAAGCCTCTTACTATTCCATTAGTTGGAACTTATTTATGAATGGCTTCTGTACATATTTTGCATCCTTCAAGTCTAGGATATATTTGGGGCTTTTTTTTGTGTTTTGTTTTTTGACTCGAGGAGTTGGCTTTCGAAAGCCTTCTTAGCAATTAGGCCATAGGACTTCAAGTGAAGCACTAATCAAAGAAAAATGTAGAATTGGTGCTTTAAATTGTAAGAACTTTTTCATCTTCCATGGCAACCAATGCTTGAAACAATTCCAGAAATTTTCTTCCCAAGTTGGTGATGGCCAAGGTGTTGTAATTTTCTTTTACTATAATATTATGATAGATTTTCATCGCATAGCGAAGGTTTGTATTTGTGCTGGTTTGGAGTCGAATGGCTTGGAATAGAGGAGAGCTATTAATTAATTTTGTTTTAAGCCGATTAATGTCAAATTATATGGAATGAGATTACATACTTTGTGAATCAAAGAAATCATAGTAGGCTGCTTGTAATGATTATATTAAGGAGGTGAATTTAGTATGATAGGGTGTATGAAATAAAGAAGAAACTCATCATTAATGTGGATGCCACCTTGCTATGTATCTTGCAGAATACATTAGATACACAAAGCTGGAGTAGAAATAAAAATGGCTTTGAATCGAGTGTAGCTCAATCTAATTCCCAATTCGTGAACTTTTTGTTCTGAAATCAATTTCTTTGACAAGTTTAGATCTAATTGGATCTAAATTAGCTATCAAAACCCTATATTGAATTGACATTTTTACAAAATTTAGCTACCAAATCTTTACGAAAATCATGTAGTAGTGTAGTTTATAAGATAGAAAACCTTGAAGCATTTGGCTTGGCTTGCTTGTGGGAATCAGAATCCTAGTTGAGTGGCTTTAATATCTTGAACACCTGCCATTTTCATGACTTGAATCTATTCTTCCTGAAAAGAAATACTTGAAAAAGGAATTATTCAAAATTTATCCAAACCCTTAAAAGAAAAGTGTCTGGCAACAATGCCTGTGACTTACAAGGGGACCAACATGGGCTAACATGCTTTAATATATCACTATATGATAGGATCTCCATTGGCATTTATACTGTCCTTTTGGGCTAAAATTCCAAATCTTTTGAAAATTATCAAAGCAGAGACATTCTCCGCCCTAGTTTAGTATGCAGTCATAACAACCCATCAAGAAAAGGTCCCATTAGACTAGAGTATCCCAGTCCTCTCTTGATCTTGAAAACCCTTTTTTTTTTTCCCCTTTTATGGGTGAAAATGTGTGTGTGAGCTATTTATTCAATAATAATACAAGCAAACTCTGGGGTAGTCAAAATTTCCATGATTGAACCTCTTAAAAGAAAAAAAAAAATATTCCATGATTGAGAGTTATGGTAGTGGGACAGATGCAGCTTGAGAACCTTCACTTCGTTCTCTTTTGATTTGTTACCAAAAATGACAAAGTAGTCGGTCAATTACAGTCATGGTGGTTAAGTTTAATGAGGTTAAGCTCATGTTTATCATCTAACTGATAAGATAAGAGACAAATATGCCTTCTAATTAAACTGATTTTTTAAGTTATAAACATAAAATTATGAAGATTAAATGATGGCTTAAAATTAATTTTCCATCTAATTATAATTATATTAAATATAACAAGTAGGCTTTCTTAGTCTTTTTGGTATGACAATTGTTTCCCAAACATAAACAGCATCTTCAATTTTGTAATGAATTTGCTTGTGTTGTACTTGTCTAGTTTTGACCATTATCTGTTCTTTTCTCAATTTGATAGCGGCGTTAAACCTCTTTTTTTATTTTCTCTTTTGAAATTTTCTTGTTTTTACTCTTGGTCTATAAGTCATGTCGATGACAGTGACAGGGTCAAAAAGGAGTGTTACGTCTTTTGAAAAATCAATTAAATGGACGTTGATGGAGTCTAATAATAGAGTTGGTTATTAGAAATGGGCCAAAGCCCCATTCGCACTATACTTAGAGGCCTCAGAAACGATGCTTTAGTGATACATTTGTGCTTCAAGATCGGAAAATAAAAGCTTATTTGATACATGTGAATTTCATAAAATTTACTTGTAAATTAATTGCTTTCATAATTAATATAAATAAAAAATTATTTTATTAATTTTATAGGATTAATTAATTATAAGATCTAAAGCCTTGGATATAATTTAGTATCCAGGTAGTGGATAATGGTCATTCAACTCTACATTTTTTTTTTCTAATAAGAACTAATAAAACATTTTAATATCAATTCAAGCAAAAATTAAGACTCCCTCCCATTTTTCCAACGTCTCTTCCCTTTCCACAACGGAATCAAATTGTTCTTTTGTGTTTCGTCTAAAACCAATGATTTCACAACTTATCTTAAAATCAGAGACATTAAATGGGGATTTTTGTCTCTCTCCTTGATCGTATAGATTAATTAGAGTAGCCTTGAACCTTGACTTTTATGTTCTAGCATCAATAGCATCCATCGAAGAACTGAACTTTTAACTTGTATTAATCCATAATAAAAAGGTCATTCGGTTAACATTTCAAGAATATCGAGGAGAATCATCCACCAAGGTTTTAAAAATCCGTCCTCACGCAACAACCGTTATTTTAAAATTTTTATATTCTTCGTAATCATTTTTTACGTTAAATCATGATTAAAATAAAAAAAAAAAATATCGATTTCAACCACCGTTATTTAACGATAACGGTCGCGACAAGCTATTACTCATAATTATATAACGCAATAGATAAAAACTTTAATATTTGAAAAATTTTGATAAAAATTTTATTGTATTTTGTTCATCAATATTTTTTATTTATATTTTTAGTTAATTATTATTTATGTTAAATTGTTAATTGTAAAAATAATGTGTAATGATAACTAATCGGATTTTTTTGCAGGTGCACGAATCGCTTTAATAAGTAATATAGTGAGTAGAGTATCGTCCCACAGAAAAGCGTTGTCAATTACCGAAATTGATATTATCTTTATTAATTGAATAAAAATTAATTTGATTTGGTCGAATTTTTTTAAAAATGAAATTAAATAAACAAGAAAAATTAACTTGGAATTAAAATATATAAAAAAAAAACTATCTATAATTTAGATTTCGTTAATTGAATTTATACGGTTGATCTGACTCAATAATAATTTCAAATCTATAGTGTTTGATGGATTGATTACTCTAAATTATGAATTAGTCTCTCTCAAGCAAAAATTCAAACATCAACATTAATGCAAGTATTTATTCTCGTGAGTCTGAAGACAATTATAATAGATATAATTATGGTGATAGCTCAGACTCCACTACAAACTATGGATATGGATATGGATATGTTTATGATATTAGTAATTCTGAGTGAAACTACTACAATTCATATCCATCTATAACTATACCTCTACCTCCGTCTCAGTCTCAACCATATCCAGTGCCTCTACCTCAGCCTCAATTTTTTTATCACCAAAATGATCACAATGATCAAGCTAATTTTATGAACGATTTGTTTGGGCCTTCTATAACCAAATTCATCTATTATAAAAATTGGAGTGTAACTCAATTTAATCCTCATAAGCCTCTTTTTGGCATTAATAATATTAAAATATATAATCTTTTAAACTAACTTTTTTTTTTATTTTATATTTTATTATTAACTTATTTCAATTTTTATATATTTATTATATAAAATAATAAATTAGCTAATTAATTTAAAATAATGTTACTAGTGTATATACATTATGATTATATGAGACAATAATATTTATATTTTTTTAATTACAGTTATGCTTATTATATTATTTTATATTTATATTCTAAAAAACAGTTTCAAATTTTATTTATTTCAAATATTTTAAATTTGTTTTGAAAAAATTTGGCCTCAACAGACCGTTACAGTTACGTTATTTCGCGGCCGCAATGAAACCATGTCATCCACAGATGTCCCTGTTCCAACACATCAAATTCTCTGATAAAATTATAAATAGCTCTCATTAATAGGGCGAGTCAGCATTTTCCTCCTCAAAACAGACATCAGTAAAAACAATTTCTAGTTCATTAACCCAAAGAAAAGTTCAAATAAAAACTAGTTAACTTTCCCAACTTTCTTCATTCAGCATGAGAAAAGACAAAAGCAGTAAAACAAAAGCCAATTTAAGAACTAAGATAACAAAGCACTCCCAAGAGGCCTACCAGTTCATAAAAATGCAAAATCTTCACTTGAGGGGGATAAACCTGGATGAGTGAGTAGCACCAATACCAGGTCTTCCGTGCTTAACTGGCTTGTAGGAGATTGAGAACTCTGCTAAATAATGCCCAATCATTTCAGGCTTGATTTCAACCTGGTTAAAGGTCTTGCCATTGTAAACTCCAATAATGCTACCAATCATTTCAGGAACTATAATCATGTTGCGAAGGTGAGTCCTAACAGGCTCAGGTTTCTCACCAGGAGGAGCCTCTCTTTTCTGCAACAAATTTTAAGAGCTTTTTTACTTTGTTTTGGACATGAACATGAAGTCAAGCTACTATCAAGAACAAGAGGGATATTCACTAATAAAAATACATACAATATTACATTACACAATCATTACAAAATATGCACAAATTTTAAATATTCGTTGATTAACACCAAAACTGAAGAATATATATGTGTTGCTCTATAATTGCTTTCTAGAAGTTCAATTGAACCATCATGATATCTAGTAAAGTTTCTAATATTTACATGTGCGTGCTGTAATACCTAATAAAGTTTCTAATAAACACATTAAAGCAAAACAAATTAATAAAATATTCGAATACATTATACTTATACTAATTGAGTGCTCTGGCAAACTAAAAACAGAATACAAACAAGTGCCAAATATGCTCAATCTATGAATAACAGTTAAGGGCTATACCTAAGCAACGCTACCTAACTGATGAGGGAACGAAGAAATCTGTAAAGGCACCAATGAAAATCTGCAATAGGTTACTAAACTTCAGAGAGGAGACTTCTTTTTACACCAACGGATGCAAAATAGCCCTGCCTTCCATTAAGTAATCATAGAATAACACTACATACTTCCATCAAAATGAAAATGAACTGCCAACCTAGAGTTCATGACTTACCTATTCAACCCATGTAATATGGGTACAGATCTGAGACAACTGACGAAATCGATTTGCACCCATGCACAACCAAGATAGAAAAAGACAAGAATTATGAGAACAATGCAGATAAAGATAGATTCTAATATTAATGGTGGTCCCAATTCAGCATGTGTCATGTTAATATCAGCCACTATGCAACAGACTATGAAAGCTGGCAATACGGTAAAGGGCAATTCTCAAAGCAATGCTGCAAAAGACTTAGTTAATATGAAAATATACAGGGTGAGATGCATATGGAACGCAAAAATTTAATGAGATAATACTTTCATTTCTTTTGGCCTTTTAGTTAAAATGGTTTCAATGCTTTGTAGGAAGGCACTTTTTTTTTTGGCAAATCAAGTAGAAGCACTCTGCAACAGCATTTTAAACCTTAAACCTTAAGCCCATCTAAGCCCTTTTTAGCTCACTACATTCAACCAATCATTTAAATGTTATCATCTATTGAATTAGACTCAATTCACCTCAAGACATTGAATTAGACGCATACACCACTAAATACAGAAGTAAGGTGTAAAGAACATGAAAAGGTAAATGAAGGGCCAAGGCCAAGTTAATTATGGACCACATTCATTAAACTACCACAATCAGTAGCGAATAATCACATATTTTGCAATGAATCGATTGCCATTCAAAAATCATCAATCACAGGCCGTGAATACATGAACAACAATAATAACAGAAAAACGAGGAAGGCATATCACTCAAATTAAGCCAGTCAAACATTAAGGATAATATTATTGATGATCAAAAAGCATACCGCCTTGCGAAGCTTTTTTATCAGAGCCATTGGCTTCCTCTTCAAACCACGCTGAAACCTGAAAATAAAATTAATATACAGATTCAAGACATCACCACATAACAAAAAAAAATCGTTTGAGCATTGATGAGATTGATTATTGTATCGGTCACCTTCTGCGAGCACGAGCGTGAAAGAGCTTGACGAGCTCATCAGTGGACATGTCCAAGAGAGCATCCAAATCAACTCCTCTGAAACTGAACTTCTTGAACGTTCTCTTCTTTGGCTGGCCTGGAGCAGCAACATCGGTCTCGACATCCGCCTGATAAATTATATCAGTAAAAATAACAAGCGAGTCAAATATTTCCACTATCAAATATAAAGCCGAGGAAGAGAAAAGATTTTAATTGTTTCATTTTCCATGAAAATTTTAAAATCCTTACCATGGCTAGAGATGGAGAAGCAAAACCCTTACTGGCGGGTTGATTGTGTGTTCTGTGATGACTAGGGTTTCGAGAGGATGGTAATATTATGGTTATTATTAAATTAAATTAATATTTTTTATTTAAAAATTTTTTAAATTAAATAACTCATTATTATAGTTAAATTATTAATTTAATTTGATTTTAATTTATTAATTTTAAATTATTTTTTTTAATAAATCATTATAATTTTATTATAAATTTAAAAAAAATATTAATAAAAAAAAATTAATATTATATAATTTAAAATTTATTTATTCTATTAATTAATACATCTATAATTTATATTTTTCTCAATAATTAAATTTATTTATTTATTTTTAATTAATTATTATGGATAATTTTTTTTTTAATTTTAAATTAATATTAAGTTAAAATATATATGATTGTATATAAAATAAAATTAAATATATTTAATTATAATATATATATAATTTTGATTTAGTTTGATTTGAAACAGAAAAAAAAATATTGAAATCACAAATTAAATTAAATTTTTGGTTTACTTTATTTTTTAAATCAAATCAAATTAAATAAATTATAAAATTATTAATTTCGATTTGATTTAATTGATTTGATTTAATTAATTTAATTTAATTTGATAAATTAATTGATTTGACTTCCATCCCTAATTTTACATTATATAATTTAATAATTATATAATTGATATTTATTTTTTATAAGTAATATATTAATAATTTTTATTTATAATTTAATAATTAAGTTTTAAAAAAATATTGTAATTAAAAACGCAAATTCCTACTTGTTAGATAGTGGTGACCAGAATGAGGATAAAATATATTAGGATAAAATATTTTTTAGTTTTTGAGATTTAATTTAATTAATATTTATATTTTTAATTTTTATAAAATTTTGATTAAGTATATAAAAAATAATTGTTTTAATTAAATTTACAAAAAATAATTTTCAATAGATGAAAAATAATTTTATTTATTTTAATTTTAAAATAAATATAAGAACAAAATAAATTAAATAATTAAATAAAAATAATATTTTAATTAAAATTATTTATTTTAATTTTAATTAAATAAATAAATAATTATTTTAAATTTTATTCATTTAATTTTAATTAAACGAAAAGGTAAAAAAAAAATCTAGACAATGAAGTATAAAAGACATTTTAATCATTTTGCTATAATTTTTTATTTTTTTATTTTTAACTTTTTATCAAAAAAATAAAAAATTATAGAAAATAATTAAAGTATTTAATAAAATTAAAATATAAACATTAATTAATTAAATTTTAAAACATAAAAATAAAAATATTAATTAAACCAAACTTCAAAATTTTAAAAATAATTTATCCAATCTATTATCAAATGTTTGTCCTCTTCATCCCAGATTGACATACAATTAAGATTAAATACAATGATGGTGAATAAGGACGTGGAGGTCTAGGGTGTCCCAAATGCGTGTTATTATATATATATATAAAAAAAAAAGAGTAAAATATTATTTAATTTTTAATTTTTAGTAAAATTAATATTTAAATTTTTATTTTTTAAAAAAATAACTATTAAATTTTCTACATTTAATTTTGTCATAACATTAAGTATTTATCTCCAATTTATCAATAAAAAATCGTTAATCAAAGCAAAAAATAATATTTTATTATTAAATTTTTAACAGTAAGACCGAAATACTCTTTAACAATAACTTACCGCTAACATATTGTCGATTTCTTTTTGTATCCTATAATGCAAACAATCAACTAACTACAGCATCAAACGGATACCAAACCAAGAAATGGTGATGAATTATTCATATCATATTTAAAGAATTTAAAATTGATATATTCCAGCATTTCAACTGAAAAAGGACATTACAAACCATTTTATGGGTTTTGGCAACATTTCACTCTCTAGCTTTTAGGAAATGCATCAAAGTTTCAGTTGGATATCCTTGATGAATATTCTGCAAATAAACAATCTAATAGTTTAGCCAACATGCAATCAACAACCTAAGTACCTAACAATCGGGCTTGGCAGTGACAGATGGAGTAGCAGCTACTGGCAGTGGAAGCGCAACTCGTTGGGCTGGTTCGCGCGATCTAGTGCACCTTGAAGAAGTAACTGGAAATAAGTGAGTTTCCTGTTTAGGCCACCGATTCCACTTTTTAAATCGGGTCTGGAAGTTTAAAGTTTAAAGTTTTTAGGATGGACCATGTAAAGGAAGCTAATATAATCATTAGAGTTACATGAGATATTTGTAAAGCTTCTTTACATTTACGTGTGAATATTATGATTAATAAAATTATACAAAGAATGAATGATTTGTTGGTATTGAAAAGTGAATAAATTTAAAAAATAATTAATGAAATGGTATAAAAAATAAAATTTGATGATCAATTAATGATATTTTCTTATTTTTTATGGAAAATTTGATAAAAAAATTCATTTGTATAACATAACTAAATTTTAGGTATTCAATAACTATTTTCTGATTAAACGGAAACTTAAATATTAATTTTGCTAAAATTTAGAGATTAAATAATATTTCATCTGAAAAAAAAAAAATTAATTTTTTAATAATTTTATTACAAATTTTTAATTTGAGTAATTTTAAGCAACTCTTAAAAATTGTTTTTATATTCAAGCTTAAGCATAATTTATGAAAAAAATCTTAAAAATTATAAATTTATTAGGATAAATTATTATTTAATTTATAAAATTTGATCTAATTAATAAAATGATTTCTCTTATATATTTAATTAGCTAAACAATTCATCAGTTTTAATTTTGTTAATAAATTAGTCATTTTGTTACTTTTCACCTTTAATAACTTATAAAAATACTAAAATATCTATCTCAACTTAGAAGAATAAAAAGAAGAAGAAACACTAAATAATAATAATAATAATAGAATTAGAAGAAAAAAAAAATAAGAAAGCAAAAAAGCAATCTTTTTTTCCCAAATTACTTAATATACATAGCCCTATAGAATCTCAATTTCGTCAAATTTAATTTAATCAAACAAAAATTCAAGCTGGACTCCATTTGATTCGTAGGTAACTAAACGTAATTTTGGAAATAGAAATAAACCTTGCAATTTGAATTTTTTACTAGTTCGGGGAGATATTAAGAGAGTATTTAAATATTTTTAAAATAAATATCATATGTTGTTTTTGAAGTTTAAAACGTTAAATGAATTTTTTGATTACTTGATAAATTAATTTAAAATATTATTTTAAAATTTAAAAACAGAAAATTTAAATTAAACATATTATTTTATTTTGAAATAATATTTTTAAAATTTTATTTTTTAAAATTGAATTTTCAGCTAATCATCGCCTAAAACAGAAGAGTGAGAGCAAAATCACGTTGTAAATCAAGCTCGATGGTGAGCTCGAGCTCGCAATTTTGGCGCGAGCTGGTCTAAATGGCTGGACGGCTTGCGAATGCGGTGATGACGAACTGGGCAATGGTGGCTTTGTCACCAGTGGGGTTGAGCTTCGGTAGCAGTGGAGGCTTACAAGATTATAGCCTCGGTTTGATGATGATGGTCGATCAGTGGTGTTGATGATCTTGGCTTCTTGCAGTTGCAGATGATGGTGGTGGTGATATTGGCAGGTGGACTCAAGATTTTTTGGATGGACTCTACATGAAATAAATGTATTTAAAAATATAAAAATAATAAAAAATATCAAACAAATATATTTTTAATTAAAAATAATTAAAAAATATTATAATATTATTAAAAAATAATAAAAAAGAAAAAAGAAAGAAAATTAAATAAAACTTAAAAGAAAATAAAAGAAAAAAAGGAAAATTAAAAGAAAATTAAATTAAATAATATATTATTAGGAATTAAAAAATTGATTTTTTAAAATAAAATAACTATTTTATTAATATAAATAAATTTCAACAATTAAATAGTAATTTATTTTAAAAAATATTAAAAATTAAGTGGCAAAAAATAAAAAAAATTGAGATTAAATAATATTTTATTATAAATTTAAAAATTAATTTTTTATAATAAAATGATTATTTTATTATTTTTATTAATTTTACAGATTAAATAATAATTTTATAGTTAAAAATTAAAAAATAAAAGAGTACAGGTGAACATATATTGTTGATAATGGTGAATAATGATTTGATTGATAAAAGAGAGAGGGGTGAGGAAGATGAAAGAGGGAGACAAAATATTTTATTTAGATCTTAAAGTTTTATTTTATTTTTTATTTAGTTTTTTGACATAGTTTATTAAAAAATTAAAAGAAATGACGGATTAGTTAATGAAAATAAAATATTAAGAATTCATTAATTAGCTCAAATTTTAAAAATAAAATAATAATTTATACATTTATTTATTACTATACAAGTGATAAGTGTATATCACACAAGTGATAAGTGTATTTGACTTATCATCTAATACATTCACAAACTATTTTTATTTAATTTTATCATATATATTATTATTTCTTAACCAATATTTTAAAAAACTTAGTTAAAATAATTAAGGCATTAATTAAAATTTAGTAATTTTAGTAAAATTACTAGTTTTGAGGGATGAATTAAAAAAAATATTATTTAATTATAATTACTATCAGTACAAGTAATATGTTAAATGTGCATTTTTCTTTTATTAGTTAGTGACTTTAATTTTCTTTTATTAACTAATAATCTCACTTTTCCTCGTCAACATTGCGATTAATAAATTTAATTATTTTATTTTTATAATCACCAAATAGTTAAATTTAACAATATATATATATGGTGATCTTTTTTCATATTTTACCTCAAAATAAATCTATCATTAACATCCAATATAATAAACTAAGCCAAACGTATAAACCTATGAAACTACAACTTAAGATGACTATGTCATAACTTGGAATTATTCTTATTTTTTTCGACAATAAGTTAGGTCTAGGTTAGTAAATTAGGATTATAATTAATTTCTGGATCTAATTTTTAGTTATGATTGATTATAAATTGTCGGCTATCGGGGAAGAGCTCCAGGCTCATGTCTTATCCCCCAACTTAAAATTTAATTTGATTCTATTTTATTTAAAATGGGTTAGAATCAATTTCAATTATGATCAAACTTAATTTTGGGTTTTTTAAGTTTTAATTGGATTCGATGAATGAATATGACAACTTAAAATATAATGGATAAAAAAAAAATTAGCATATTTGAATTATTTGCCCATTATTCAAACATGCTAAAAAAATTTATTTTATTAGATGAGCTTATAATACAGATATCTAATTTAAAATAATTTTAATTATAATTGATTTTGAGTTTTTTTAGTTTCAATCGGGCTCGACTCATGAATATGACTACCTGAAATACAATGGATGATAATAACATTAGCATATTTGAATTATTAGCCCATGTTCAACCATGCTAAAAAAAAAATTATTTGATTAAATGAGTTTATAACGTAGATGATAATGGAGTAGGGTGAGGAGGCATTTTTTTTATTGAGGCCCCTTAGTGAAAGAAAATTCTCTTTAATTTCTTTATTTTTTTTCATTATCGCCATTTGTTTAGCATTATTTGATATTTGAAATAAAAATATAACTGTGAGTAAAAAAATTAACATAGCATAAAATTTTCAAATTTGATGAGATTTAGTTTAGATTCGACTTTTTAGAAATAGATTATATGAGATTAATATAAGTACTAACTTAACCCAATATTGTTTAAAAAAAATTTCTCTCAGATAATATTATAATATATTTTATCATTCTTTACATTGATCTCCTCTCGCTTATTATAAATTTGTTACAAGCCGCTCTATGAAGCTATGACGGTCCTAGGGCACAGGAATAACTTACACCAGTACCACGAAAAACCCAAGTTACAAGCTTCCTTTTCTTTTAACCATTTTATGACATATATTTTTTTTTTCAAGACACTTTAATTTAATTTAAGTTTACAGAAAATCGGACAGAGTTTCCCCTGTAATATTAACATTGCCCAAGTAGAAAACACAACAAAACACTTATAATATCAATATCAAATTCCTTTCAACCTCCAAATACAACTCATAACACAATCATATAATAATTCCCTGCCATATTATTTATTCATATGCCAAAGTCATATAAGCTTACCATATCAGCTGCACTCCTGTTAGAATATAAATGCATATGTTAATATAGGAAAGCATAACATACATTTAAATCCATATCATAATGTCCAGATATATAACAACATATAATTACACATTTACATATTCACAAAACATACTCAAAATATTTATATACATAGCTAATATCATGAAGTAATCTAACTACTCTAGGAAAGGACTATACATCTGCTCCGCGGTTGGGGAATATACAAGTAGCCGGGATATTCGCTTCTCACTCTCCTTTCCCTGAAATAGTTCAACATAGTGGGGTAAGTACAAAATACTCAGTGGATTTATAAACATGATATGCATTACTAATTCACTATATATACATTTTAGTATGAATGATGTTATCAGGTGTAATATCAATTTATTGAAATGTTATAATAAAAATAATAATGACAGTTATCAATGTGAAGATATTTATATGCATATGATGACACTTATAGATAATAAGATATGACAATGCAATGAAAGGCCCAAATGCATAAGGTAAACATAATTGGGTCAAGTAATTAGTAGAACTGTATTTCATCCACATCTCCATTTCCATATAAATGTCATAAGGAGGATCAATCATTATGGCTAGAGTCATATCCCTATCTCTAGTTAGGGCAAGTAGTACCAGTGTGCACACCGTCGATAGAAATACCCGCTACACCATCGAAGTAGCCATGTTAGGTTATCCTATGCAAATGTTCCAATATGATGGAAATGCAACAATTATAACTCATATGAGGTGCCAAATAGCAATTATAGTCATATAATCATGTATAGAATCATTTGGATATAACTTACAATTTTGACCCGTCGGGCCTAGTTGCGCTGTCGCAGCGACTTACCAAATTACGGGTCCGTTTTCCATTTTCCAGTGACTTTTTGATTTTACATGTTACCAATATGTATGATGTAGTCTTAACATCTAAAATACAAGTATATATGTATATAAGATGATTGGGCTTGATTTGAGGTCAAACCAGTTTATAGAATGATTTTTATGGTTGTTTCCGTTTTAAGTCATTTTATGCCATTTTGACAGCCCCGGTTTTGGCCGATTGGCACGTTTATGGGCAGTTTTGGCCAATTTGGTCCAAAATCAATCCGATATAATTAAAATTCATATTATATGTTCAAATGCATGAACCTTTAATTAGAAATGCAAAAACACATTTATAAATCCACCTCGAGCGCAAAAGTCTCAAAACAGTCCCTTCGGGCCCAGAGCGGCTACTGCTCGCCCAGCTTCTCCTTACCCTTGGAGGCTCCCCTAAAACACACCAACTCTCCAATACGATACCATATCATGTCAACATAACACATTCAAACACATATACACACTCATTTCAAACAAGTTATACATATCACTACCATATTCAAAGTTCCTATTTTCTAAGTCACTTTACCATACCAAAATAATATTCCTAAGAAGTTTAAACCTCAATTTCTTTTCATACACTTAAAATAACATATCTTATAAGCATTCTCAAACAAGTTTGGGTTCATGTTCTAACCTAGGTTTCATGCCAAAATATTTTGAACTTTATTGGTCATAAAGA
>CANXYC012298824.1:0-14462 GCA_948193065.1 Aleurites moluccanus
AAACCATTTTTTTATTTTCCTTTTCATTTTTTTTTTTTTTTTTTTTTTTATTTTTTAAATATTTTGTTTGCTTTTTTTTTTTTTTTTTTTTTTTTTTTTTTTTTTTTTTTTTTTTTTTTTTTTTTTTTTTTATAGAAATAAATATTAAAAAAATGAATATTCTGATAAGTAATAAACAAACTTCAAAATGAATCAAATTTGAACTCGAATCTAACTCAATTATAATTTATTAGCAAGTCAAACTGAATTATAATTTATAAATAAATTTTTTATTAGTTAATAAACAATCTGAGTTCGAGTATGATTTTCAACTTCAAGTTCAAAAAAAAAATATCAAGCAAAGTCTAAACAAATTAAAATTTGACTCGGTTCGGCTCAATTACAATCCTAAATCAATTATTAGTTAGGCTTTGTTTATTCTGAGAAAATATTTTTCTAGACAATATTTTTTTAATGTTTGGAATGTTTTAAAAAATTAGTTAACAAAAAATATTTTTTTAGTCAATGAAAAATTTATTTATTTTTAAATTATTATTGGCTTTTATATAGATAAACGGGTAAGAAAATAATTATTTACTATTATATTATATAATATAATAAATTAAATGAAATAATTTATAAATAATTTTTTTAACGAGTTAAATAAGAGAAAAATGAGAATTTTAATAAATATATAATATAATAAAATTAAATGAAATATAATTAATGAATGAATTTGGATAAAAGAAGAGCAATGATACTTCTTATTAGAACTGATCACGGGACATGGAGATTTCAAATTTTTGAACTGAAAAAATAATGAGGGAAGAAAATATCTGAAATCCGAAAAAATAACCGAATCGAATTAATATAATGGGATGAAGAAAAAAATCTGAAATCCAAAAAAATAACCGAATCGAATTAATATAATGGGATGAGATCGAAAATGCTTTGATCTTTATACCAAGAATCAAATCCAACCGAATTGTATCCAAATTATTCCAAATATCCGAATATCAAAATCGATTAAATAATTTATATATATTTATATAATTATAAATTTATAATATATGAATATTCGAACCAAACTAAATTGAAATATCCAAATATTCTAATCAAACCGAAATATATTTAAATTGGAGTCGAATTTCCAAATCATAAAATTTTAGAATAATTCGGTATAGATATTTTCTCCGTTCAATTCGAGACCGAAAATTCATAAATAAAATTTCCAAAATTTTGATTCAGTTCAAAAATTTTCAGATTTTCGACTTTATCTGAATTGTGCATAACATTACTTCTTATTGTTAAAAATATATTTTTTTAAAATAACTAATTATTTTTTTAGAGCAAATATTATCTACCAATTTTAAAATTATTCTTTTTGATAGATAGAATAAAATACTCCACCCTAATAAGTAATAAACCAACCATCAAATTTATTTACCCATAACTTAGTCATGTGAATTTATTATTAAAAAAGTATATATATACTTACTATTACTATTAGATTATGTAGTATGTCTCTCGTTGCTTTAGACCAAGCCATTAGCAAAAGCTAATGATATAATTAAAAAAAAAAAAAACGTTAACAGACAAATGAGCAAAACAGAGAGGCATATTTGAACCGAAAATAACGAGGATTATAATATATATATATTTTTTATTTTTTAAATATCCAAATCCAAACCCAGATTTCATCATAATCCCCACAATTATCCGATCTAGAACAGAAAAAAAAAAGAAAAAAAGAAAAAAACAGTCATACAGCAAAAATCACAAAAATTGATAAAACGACATGTCAGGTAAAAGAACACTGTCGTCCGACACCACACCCCTGCTTAGTCCACAACAACGCGCTTCTCCTCTGTACGATCCTTTTAATCGCTCCTCCTCCTCCTCTTTTTCCTTTATCGAAATGTCCGGCACCCCCACCCCCGGTCATCGACGCTCCGTCTTCCTTGGCGTCGATGTGGGCACCGGCAGCGCCCGTGCTGGTTCAATTTCTTGCTCTCAGCTTCATTTCCTAGCTCGCATGATTGTTAGATTAGGTAGATTTAGTTGCTTAGTAGTTATTATTGTGTTTGATACAGGTTTGTTTGATGAGAATGGGAAGCTTCTTGGAACTGCTAGTAGCCCAATACAGATATGGAAAGAACGCGACTGTGTTGAGGTGATGATTTTTGTGGATTTTGATTTTTTGGTTGTGGGTAATTTTCTAAAATTGAAACAATAGCGGTTTGAATTTATTTTATTTTATTTTATTTTATATCAGCAATCGTCTACAGATATTTGGCATGCCATTTGCGCAGCTGTGAGATCAGCTTGTAACCTGGCAGATGTTTCTGGGGAAGAAGTGTCTGGCATCGGATTTGCTGCTACTTGTTCTCTTGGTCTGTGAAATTTACACTAATTACTTGGAATCAGGAGATATCTGTTTATAGTAATGATTAAAACTAAGGTTGTTTGTTTCTTGTAGTTGCTGTTGATGCTGATGGAGCCCCTGTATCAGTTTCTTGGAGTGGGGATTCGAGAAGAAACATTATAGTTTGGATGGATCATAGAGCTGTAAAACAAGCTGAGAATATCAATTCCTCCAACTCACCGGTATTGCAATACTGTGGTGGAGGTCTTTCCCCTGAAATGCAGCCCCCAAAGGTACTTGGGGAGAATGTTTTGATATAATATAGCCTTCCAATCCTCAAATTAAGACTTAATTTACGCTCCCGTTATTTTGAGAATGCCACAAGCATCACTTGCTTTTATTAATACTTTCAAAGGAATAGCAACTGCTTAGCAAAAATACAGTTATATGTGCAGCTTGAGAATGATGAGAAAATGGTAGTTTGAATTGTCTCTATGATCTTTTACATGCTCTATCTAAGAGTGTTTAGTAATTAATATATTGCAGCTTTTATGGGTTAAAGAAAATTTGAAAGAATCATGGTCAATGGTGTTTAGATGGATGGACTTGAGCGATTGGTTGTCATACAGGTAATTTGCTTGGAACATTCTCAATGCTCATACATTATTCTCCTGTACCAGTTACTTGTTCCTTTGATGATCTCATACTGATCTCCATGGTTTTATTTTTCCTTGTTGATTTTTAGAGCCACCGGAGATGATACTCGTAGTCTATGTACAACAGTATGCAAATGGACATATCTCGGCCATGCACATATGCAGCAAAGAAATGAAAAAGATTCCCGAGACATGGAAGCTTGTGGCTGGGATGATGACTTTTGGGAAGAGATCGGCTTGGGCGACCTTATAGATGGGCATCATGCTAAGATTGGTATGCTTTTAGTTACAGGAGTTACATGGTAAATATTACATTAAAATTTAAAAAAACAGAGGACAAGTATCTGCCTGTTGACTTGTTTATTCTGTTATTTTTATCTGTTAATTATCTAAGTTGCCAATATTGTTATACTTAAATTCTGGGAAATTCTAGTTTGCCTGTTCTAATTAAATCTTTAGTGTGGATCTAATTTCTGTAAGGCCTGTTCTTTTACTCGTACTGGGAGGTGGATTTGAAAACCTGGGACTAAGATTTCTACAGTTTTTTGTATAATTTAGTAATTATCTGGAAGACTTTAGATATCAGAAACGATGGGGTTTAAGTCCTATGTAAGTGGAATCCTGATTCCTATGGTGGACAATAGGAATTAAAAATGGATGGATATGAGTGTGGTCAAAATGTATTAAAATACTGTCATTGTCATTGTTATTGTGATGCAGTTAGAGGGTTGGGTGAGAAAATATAGACAGGAGGATAAAGTTAGTAAAGAATTGATTTCGAAAGCGAAATTAAGCAATTACAGAGAATAACAGGGCTGTTTTGGTGCTGTGAACAGTACCAATGAATAGTACTAGTGAACGAATGAACAGTATTGTGAATAGTAAATTAAGATAATTAGTTTAAGTTTTATACCTAAACTTTCTTGGACATCATATCCAAGATCCCATGGCATTACACCTAGGATTGAATTGTATCATACAACTCAAAATAACATAATTGCTAGTTTTTTATTCAATAACAAAAGCTTAATTAAAGCATTACAATGCTAGGTATTTATAGACTTAAAATAACTCCTAAACTTTTAAATAAAGGACTCCAAAACTAGTCTATATCTTATAAGGATTTGAACTTATAAAATAAACTAAAAAGAAATAAAATCTTCCTAAACCAAAAAAGACTTAAAACTAAAAGTAAAGACTCCTAAATAAATTGGGACAACCTTTCCAGCAAAACTGAAAATTACAAAATTGCCCATGATTTAAAACTAATAGACCATCTGTATATCTATTTAACTAAACACATAAATTAAACCTAAAACTTCTAGTAAATAACCCTGTAATTTCTCCAATAAACTCCATGTTAAATCTGGACTGTAATTCTTAGCTTGAGTTCTTGAATTTGAAGTTTCTTCTCTTCCTATTTTCCGTCGTATCATCACTGCCACATCAAGTAGTGAATTAGTGCCACCACCAATACTGCTACCAAGCGACAACTGACACTGCTACAAGTCTACAATTATTATCATGACCACTTTTGTTACCAACATTTTCACACCATGATTTCCATTACAGAATCACCACTCATCCATTCTGTTGTCGTCATCACCACTATAACTATCGTCACTGATGGTGAACTGTCATCACTGCCATTTGCAAACTAGTTGCACTATAACTGTTGTCATCAGAGCTATCACTTCCATTGATGAACCACCAATTCTTTTTCAATTAGTTTAATGGCCATTATTGAACCACACCTTTAATTCATAAACAATTAAGGAATAACATATTTTGAATCTTTGTAGATTTATGATTTGAAAGTTGTATCACTTATTTTATAAGATTCTGAAATCACAGCAGCAGAACAGGCCCTAAATCTCAATAGGAATGAAAATGAAGACACAGGACATTTGCATGCCTGTGATTCATTTCAGTATTCTATATTACAATATTTTAATCAATATTTTCTCCTTTTATGATGTGTATGAATGAAGTTTATTTGTTAGCATTTGAAACATGCCAACAAACTTGAAAAAGTCATGTTTGTGTTGTAAGATTGTATTTACAAAATATTTCCGGAATCAGGCCTTTGTTTCCAGCGATGACATGACATTATATGATGTAAACAGGACGGAGTGTAGCTTTTCCTGGCCATGCTTTGGGTTCTGGTCTAACTCCCACAGCTGCGAAGGCAAGAAATATTGTACTGAAGAATTCACATTGATTTCAAGTGGTGCTCTCTTGAGGTCCATTGACCAAGCAAACACATTTGATTAGATGCAAGATTATTATCACATAGCCTTTTTCTGGGCTTGGAGGGTGAATTTATTTATTATCGACTTTAAAACTGTTGTTTCTATTTTTGCTAAATATTGGCCAATATTTCAGGAACTGGGTCTTGTAACAGGAACTCCTGTAGGGACTTCGCTGATCGATGCTCATGCTGGTGGTGTGGGGATTATGGAGAGTGTTCTTGAGGCAGATTCCGATGCTGAAGGTGTTGATAGCGTTTAAAATAAACAAAAAATAACTTTTATCATATGATAAGTCATGTAACTGAAGATAATATGTACTTTATTATGAATTATGTTTTCTCAGCACATGATAAGGAAGCAATATGCCACCGCATGGCATTAGTTTGTGGTACTTCCACTTGTCATATGGCTGTATCACAGAGCAAGCTGTTCATTCCTGGAGTTTGGGGACCATTTTGGTCAGGTAACATCAGGAAATCTTGTTAGTTGATAACATTGTTTGGCTTTCTGAAACTTTGCACAGGATGTACAAGTTTGAGTTTGAGGCAGGTTATCATGTAAAGATTTGTTTTTACCACACAAACACACTTGCACTTATGTGCTTTATTCAAGATCAACTTTTATTTTATGTCAATGAGAAGCGTGTTACTGAAATTTAATCTCAATCCCCTTTGTTTCTTTATTTTTGTAGCAATGGTGCCTGAATTCTGGCTTACAGAGGGTGGGCAGAGTGCTACTGGTGCATTATTAGATTACATCGTAGAAAATCATGCTGCTTCTCCTCACCTTGCAAATCGTGCTGCTTCTCAAAGTGAGATATCAGTTTGTAGCATATATATTTTAACTTTATGTTTTTCACATAGTTGATCCTCTATTCCTTTTTCTCTGTTTTCCAGATATATCGCTGTTTGAACTATTGAATGATATATTAAGGACAATAATGGAAGACCTAAAGGCTCCATTCCTTGCTGCTTTGACACAAGATGTGCATGTCCTTCCGGACTTTCATGGGAACAGGTAAATAGTTCCCAATGGCTCCCAGTCCTTGCAGCAATTGATGTGCATGACCTAAAGGCTCTATTCCTTGCTGCAATTGATCCAACATTTTCTATTTGTGTTACCTAGATGTTTGTTATAAATTTGAACTGTTAAAACTGTGATTCTACAGATCTCCCATTGCAGATCCAAAAGCGAAGGGAATTATTTGTGGAATGACCATTGACACAAGTGATAGACAGCTGTCTCTTCTATACCTTGCCATCATACAGGGCATTGCATATGGTACACGCCACATAGTGGAGCATTGTAATGCTCATGGTCACAAAGTAAGAAAGCATCCCTTTCATTCTTCATGTATTGATTTGTATAGACATGTTTTTATTTTACAAATGGTAAAATGTATAGCGGTTTACATTCCTTTAAGAAGGGTTGAATAATTTAGACTGCGATGGGACGATCTGTCTTCAAGAGTGTGTCTTATAGAAGTCCTGGAATATTAAATTCAAAATAAAAAATCCATGTCATAGATATGGTTAAGTCTCCAGTCTATTGTGCTATTCACCCAAGTAAAACCAACCTCATGTGCCCTAGCAAACTGCAAATTTATTTCATTTTAGACTTTGATCACTCTCTAACCCAAGGATAGTGTATGGGTAATTCCTTTTTTTTTTTTCAATTAATAACTATGAATCAATTTTTTTTTTTCATTTTTGTTCATACTGTAAGCATGTGCTATCTGTTTGTACTAATTATTTTAATATATGGTCCAAATTCAAGAAGAAAGTGTTCTCTTAATTCTTCCTTGGAACTTACGCTTTGAGGTTTCATCTTCAAAGTTTAGTGTTATATATAGTTATTTGTCAAAAAAGGGTCTGTCTTCAAAGTTCAGATAGACCCTTTTTTTTTTTTTTTTTTTTTGTAATAGCAAAAGAAGGAGATTTTATTGAGGAAGAGAGGAAAATTCTCCTCAAAAATCAAAAAGCAAGATCAAAGTGAACAAACATGAAAAAACAGAAGCTAAAAAAATTGTAAATACCCTTAAATCAAGATGAATAAAACTCAATATCCCTGAAGCCTAAACCCACAAGGAAACCAGAAAAAATTTCTTTGTTCCACAGCAAAATAAGATATCCTGAGAAATTATCGAATCAATAATTTTTCTTCTTTAATGTATAATTTTGATCAATATTCATTTGTCAACTTGTGTAACCTTCCCAACTTCTTCAATTCTTAAATTATTTACACTGATTCTTTTACACTAGCAGTGCTAGTTCCTCCCTTTTCCACTATTTTCTTTTCTTTTTTTTTTTCTATTTTTTATTTTCAGGGTGCACCTATAGGAAATTATTTGCGTCCTAAAAGAAATGGTTTATTTCCTTTATCATCCTGTGTGAATACAGTTCAACAATTAAATTGATCGTGATTAATCAACTAGAAATAAATAGTTTGGACATAAGTCGTCTCTTGTGCTGATTCAAAGCTTTCTTCCTTGTACTTTTCTGTTAATTGAAACATTAGTGAAATACACAGACAAGGATACCTGGAAATGGCCAGAAGGTTAGGCTTTGCAGTTTATCTCTTACAATTATGAAGATCTTATCTGACATAGAAAAATGTCTTTGCAAAAGTGCACATAAGATTTGGCATGTTTGCGAGTTGGTGAAGCCACTAAAAAATAGTGGAATACGACAGGATTTAGATTGTTTCTTTAGCTCAGTGTGCTGCAATCTATGTTTTGTGGACATGTACACTGCATGTCTCCTATTTCAACATGGAAATAGAGTCTGTGTACCCTGCACTGCAAAGCCACTGGAATTGGAACTTATACTAAACACTAATATTTTAGTTATTATTGGGCATATTGACTTGTAGAATTACCTATTATAGCACAACCGTGAAATATAAGCATGTATGAGTATAGATATCTTTTAATTCTACTTGTCTTGAGTAAATGAAGGAGGATTCTTATATAGTTATTTATTAGAGTGTTGATGGGACATATACATTTAGTGGCTACATTTTTAGGTGTGTCCGAGGCTTCTACTTCAATCACAGTGGAGCCTAAAATTCATAGACTAATATTATTGCTCCAAATTGATATTGTCAAATGGCCTAGGCTGCAGCTAACTATGTCTGCTAGAGGTCCTTTGTCATGACACTAGGGACTAGTCATATAAAAAAATGATTAAATCTACATGCTTTCCTTCTGGAAGGCCACTGGAGTTATCTTAGAAACTGGGATTAAAATCAGAATGAAATTAATACATTTACCTACCTTGATGGAGTTGGAATCTGTGGCTTAAAACCATATGAATTTGAAGCTATTTGAGCCCGAAGGTAACCAGGATGACAGTCAAAGCAGATTTAAGGTTATGGCAAGGAAAACTGTGGAACTCCCATGATAGCACTAACTTCATAATCCAATGACAAAAAGGGTAGTATCTGCTTAAATTACGTGAAATTGTCTAGCTTGATGTTGCATGGCAGAACCAAGGATTGAGCAACGCTCTGTATTGAATTTTTTTTTCCCTCTGGCAGTTAAGATTACAGAAGAACTTGTATATGGTGAGAAAATCTGATGTAGATTAAGGAGTAACAATAAACAACTTATTAGCCATTTAAATTAAAACTTTGTTATGCATATATTTGGCTTATATCTATCATGGCATGTGCTTGCTACAAACTGTTTATATTTTCAATTGAGTGTTTCTTAGCCATTGAAATGTTGCTCATTCCTTGCAGATTGACACATTGCTTGCATGTGGTGGCCTTTCAAAAAACAGTGTGTTTGTTCAAGAGCACGCAGATATCATTGGTACTTTCTTTCATTCTTATAATCTCATTCTTCCGCACATGTTCTTTCCCTCCCCATCCCTCCCTCCCTCTCTGCTTTGTAGACATGCTAAACTTTTTCGCACTATTTTTTAACCTTCCTGTGTATGTCTTCTGGTCAATGGGTGGCCTTTGCACACAAATTTTCATATGTACTACTTATGACATGCTTAGTGTGTGAAAATAGGATTGGTCCTGTTTATTTTTTTGGATAACTGTGTCGTGTACTTAAATCCAACAGATGGATGAGAGAAAAGACAGATCTCATAATAAGTTAGGAATTGGTTAAGAGTGGGTATTCTTTCTGTAGTTACATGGTCACATATGTGGTTCAATCAATTACACTGCAAAGTTATTGATACATGCGAATTTAACTGTGGTATCTACTATTTCTTGACTTTTTCTTTTCCCAGTTTAATGTAGCAATATGTATGGGCTAAATTCCACAGTTCACTAGTTGGTGAACTATTATCAATGTACCTTGCTAGGAATTTTTTTTTTTATAGCATGAATGGTTGATTTTACCATTTTTCTGTGCTGTTTGAAGATTGTCTGAAAGCTTGGCAAACCAAACTTTGTAGTTTACTTCTGGCAATAGGTGGGTTAGTAGTTTCAGATTAGAGGTACTCTGCAGGCTTATTTTGCAATCAATTTTATTTTCTGACAAATGTTGGACAAAAACTAACTGAAACATTCATCATATTCAGCATAGAAGTATTAGGATGTCTTGCTCCATCTACACATAAGGTATTGTTTGGTTATTGGGAGTTAGAGAGGTGGTATAGGAATATAACTTTTAGTTTTTATGTTTAGGTGTTTGGTTAAACAAATTGGTAGGGTAATGGAAATAAATTTTAGTAACAAATCTTATTCATTACTGGCTTTCCATAGAAATGTGGGGATGACAGTTGAAAGAAATGTGGGAATTGAAAAAAAAAAAAAAAAAAAAAATTAAAACCCCATATCTTCAATTTATATTTCTAACTCGTGCTAAATATATATTGTCATTCCATATGTATGGCAAATTTACATTCCAATTCAAAATTATTATATGCCAAACACAACCAATGCTAATTAGACTATCATTGACATTCCTTGTTACTTATTTTATTATTCCAATTCCCACATTCCCATTCTTGCTATTTTTTTTCCAAGCAACCAAACCAGGCCTAAAATTAATGTTGTTCCAGATATGTGATGATGTATGCATATCAACAAACTTATGCATGCTTTTCCATGACTGGTGCAGGTTGCCCTATTGTACTTCCACGAGAAAGCGAGTCTGTGCTACTGGGTGCTGCTATTCTCGGTGCTGTTGCTGCAAAGAAATATGCCAGTCTTAGTGAGGCCATGAGGGCACTGAATGCGGCTGGTCGGGTAGGCATGGCAGTTATTGGTTTTCAATCCTTAGTTCAATTTCTTCTATGGGATATAACAAAATTCGAAACATATAGTGAGAGAAGTTTTCAAGGTCAAGATAATTCTTTTTGTCCATCAATACCATGTGCAATGATGCGTTCAATTTTTTACTGGAATTCCAGTTAGTCAACTCTTCCTGTTCCTCCATCCCATCCCCCACAACCTCACCAAGGAAAAAGAAACCAAAGGAAAGAGGGACTTTGTGGGCAACTATACTCTAATAATGTTAAATAATTATGTTATAAATTTTTGTAAAACTATAATGTAAGTTGTAAATAAATCATATGGCCTTAGGTAAAATAGGCCTCGAAGTTGGTGACACTTGGAAATGGGTAACACATGCGAGTACATGAGACCTAAATCCTTGGCAGAAGCTTTGCTGGCCAGGCTTGAAGTTCTAGTATGAGCTTTTGAGTGCCTAAGATCTAGTTCCATCATTGATACTCATTTAATTCATTTCTGTTGTCCCATGAATAATGGTTTAAGCATTTCACTTCACTGATGTGCATTTCTAAGAACTCCCAGCATTGTAGGAATTATCAGTAATGGATTTTGTTGCTAATGCTAACCATCTGAAATCTTGATATATTGATGGTCTATGCCAAGGAAAAGTGTGTTTTTTGGCAACTTATCACCTACATGCACGTTCTACCAATCCAAATTAAGAAACCTATTTTTTTTTTTTTTTTTTTTGTAGGGAACTAACGTATTTTGGATTTCACCAGGGTGATGTTTTGTGTTATGCAGGAGATAAGTTGCTTAGTCTGCCTAAATTAATCTGGGCCTGCTTTTGTCTCATAAACTAGACTTTAGCACTGGCTAGTCCTAGTGACTTGATTAAAGTTTTGAGGCAATTACAGAACCACTCCTTTGTTATCCTTAAACTGCTTAAATCATTTGCTCTATTTTGGATGATTATAATCTCTTTTCAATTTGCTGTTTTACTTGGATAGTAACAGCTTTGCTATTTATAGTTGTCAAGCGGGTGAATCTATCATCAATCTTTTCCTTCTAATTTTTACTTGTCCTTTACAGGTCATTTATCCATCAAAAGATCCAAAGGTGAAGAAGTATCATGATGCCAAATACCATATTTTCCGGCAGCTTTATGAGCAGCAATTATCTCAACGTTCGATCATGGCCAAAGCTTTGGAGTAGGTTTATCACTCTTCAGAACTTGTGAATGCTTGTGCAGGATCATTCCTTCCTCTCTTTCTCTCCCCAAAGATAAAAAGGGTAAAAAAAAAAAAAAAAAGGAAAACAGACTGAGAGAATAGGTTGCGGTTGATGAAATCTCAAGAAATTTCTTGTAAAGCTGATTTTGCATCCGCCAAGTTACACACTGGAGACATTTTGACCAAATTGCAAGGCTCTGAAAATAAGTAATCAAATACTAATTCTTCACTCGTCTCCTTAGCATTGCCAACATCATGTTAATTGATTACAATTTGCATCAGTAAATGCTTTACTCACTTGAAATCCTTTTATTATTTTTTTCTTTTTGCCACAAGCTTGAAACAAAATTAGGCCTGTCGAGCTGTTTCATGACTTCACGAACTTGTGTTTTTCTGGGGATTAACTGTAAAGGATGATTTAGTTGGGATTTTCCAATGACATTCCTTTAATCTCTTATTTTTTTTTTTTGTACAATAAATTATAGGTATATTTGAAAAGCGTGCTTTGCATTGGAATGACAAATCCCTCCGTTCCTCTTCATATCCATTAATCCTAGAATTATATTTATCCATATGGTACACCACAAATTAGTGTATCATCATCTTCAAATCAAGTAGAGTCGATCTTTATTTAAGGAAACCAAGTCGATCCCTTATTGTAGATCTCAAATCTAACATTTGAAATCCAAATTTTAAATTCCATGAATTCAAATGCAACGTTAAAGAAAATCAAATACCTGCTCAATAAAATCTTAATCATCTACATTGTAATTGAAGTAATAGTTGCATATATAATTTCATTAATAAATTTATATTTCCTTTATTAATTAAATAAAAAAAAGCCGCCTGTTTCTCTCATATAATTAGTCTGACTCTCCATTCATCATTATTTGAGTTGACTAGCTCTGTTGGGAAGTTTTGATTCAATAAATGATGAAATCATTATTTTTTTTCTGGTTGCAGAAATAGATGAGATAAAGGAATGGGTTTAATTAGATAAAGGAGTGGGCAGACATAGGTGGAATCTTTTTTCTTTTTTAAAAACCATTTGGCGTAACATTTGACTTTTTACTTTGTTGAAGTTAATTAAAAAAACACTTAAGAGGTTTTTCTTACTATACTGTATGATAAATTTCAGTAAAATATTTGTAAATGAATATTTGATAAATAAATAATTTTTATTATTTAATAATTTTTTATGATTTTGATTTTGATTAATAAATTAAATTAATAATTGATTAATTAATATTTTTTTAATTAATAAAATTTATGAGTTTCAATAATATTAATTTATAAAAATTTTATTATACATAAAAAATATTATATAATTTCAGTCTTTTTTTACTTTGGGTTCGTATTTTTTTTTTAATATGAGATTTTTGCTGTTATTTTGATGTTTTAATATTGTTAGAAACTGCTGACATGCAGTGTACATAACATAATATTGTAGATGCCCATAGATTTTGTCACGACCCGATCCCATTGGATACCTGACCGGCACTAGGGAACGGAAAAGTATAAGGGTTTTGAAACCCGTAATAAGCCTGACTAACAATAAAAAATCAATAACTTAACATCATTATTTAAAAAAAATTCTGCTTAACAGAGTAACTCATAGAAATATGACCATAAATCTGACATTGAAAATAACAATGCGGAACTCCAAAGATTTTAACACAATGACCATAAAATAATTATATAACAAGCAAAATAATTTCACTGCCTGATAAATGAAAGGTAAAAATACTCAACTTAAAAACTCAATCTCTGTAAGTTCAACCTGAAATTTGGAAAAATATTTGAACAAAAGTGAGCGTTCGACTCAATGAGCTGATATATATATATTAATTTAACATGCAAGTCATTTATTAAATCTACATGAAATGTCACATCATATATAATCACCCGTAAACATACATAACAACCATGATGGAAAATGTCCGTAGAATCCAATCTCATCTATGTTTTCATTTATCGTAAATGGGGAGCCGACCCCCTCTTTTGACTCTCTTAAATTCCGACTATGGAGCCACGGTGAGATCAACTCAAACCAGACATATTTATACTGTCTTATCTATGTCCAGAGATCACGGTGAGATCAATTCGAACTAGACAATCACTGTAATAACATCATCATAAATCATGTTGTGTCACGTTACATCATTGATATTTAATGTGTTAGTGGTGGATTCCACATCACCCTATTTTTCATCGTCAACATATACATACAATATCATTCATCATCATCATCATCATAAACATCATATAATATGACATAAATATACATCATACTCCTAATTCTAATGCAATAATGATAGTTATATATATTTATTTCATCTATCAATGCATTCATCAATGCTTGCCTACAGAGTTAAATTAAATATATCAACTCACAACTTGACGACTATTAACCAGCTAGCTCTTTTTTGGAGCGCCTTCTGATGACAGTAAGGAATACATCTGAAATACATATACCACATTCGAGATTCATTAGAATAATACTTAAATACTGACTCAGAAATATAAAGAACAAATTTCGAGAATTTGTCAAAATTTTGGCAAAACCTCTCCTAAAATAAGACATAACTTTCAAAAATAAAAACACTTCTAATAATTAGCCCAACGGCCCAAATCCAATACTATTAATCAATTGACCCCTCCTGAGTCTCCAACTCAGCAATAAAATATTTATAATTAACTTTATATGTCTTAATCATTTGATCCAAATAAATAATTAATTACTTATAGTAATAAATAAATATTCCAATTCAAATCTAATATCTAA